>OY992884.1:83361171-83477483 GCA_963921405.1 Cepaea hortensis | reverse complement strand
TCCTTCTACCTCCTCTCCTTCTCCCTCATTCTCCCTCTTCCTCCTCCCTCCTCCCCCCTCCTCCCTCTTCCCCTCCTTCCTCCTCCTCCTCCTTCTCCTCCTCCTCACTCCTTCTCCTCTCTCCCTCCTCCTCCTCTCTCCTCCTCCTTCCTCCTCCTCCCTCCTCCTACACCTCCTTTTTCTTCTTCTTCTGCTGCTGCTGCCGCCGCTCCATTTACCCAAGTTAATTTTTGGGGAATATGTAATGATCTTTCAAGTGCTCTTTCTAATGCTTTTTGTAAGTTGGTCTTCGTTTATCTAAGGTTGTTCTAACCGCAACCAATAAATGATTAGACAAAAAGGCAGACAGACAGACAGACAGACAGACAGAGAGGGAGGGTCAGACAGACAGACAGACAGACAGACAGACAGATAGTCGGGAACGGGAACTTATATGAATTAAATGAGATGCTCCCCATCAGGGGCTGGGCGAAGCCGGGCCGGGTCAGACAGACATCAGAAAACAAAGAAAATAAAACAAACATCACAACCTGCTGCTCTGCAGGTAGCTTGAGGATAGCAGTCAAACTTCCAGTTCAGGCGCACGATGCCACTTATTCTTGGTCCGGACACATACTCTAAGGTTCTCAGCTGACGGATATGGCTGAACGCCTCTAAGCCATAAGCCCTAGGATGTGAGAGCCGGGCCGATATTCACCTACCTCAAAATGGAGGAGAGATGCTGAGCACGCTACATGCTTAGTCCAGATACCTGTTCGAAGGCTCTCAGCTGGAGAATATGAGGGATCCCCGGATGAGAGGGCATGACCGTTACTCGCTCACTGATGCATGGAGGTAAGGTGCAGCATATGTAGCCTACCTCGTGAGCGGTTACTAGATGGTGGAAAAAGCGCCACAGTCGCACGCAATGGTTACAATGAAAGAATGTATCCATACTCATAGAGTGGATGTCGGCAGCAGACTAAGGTGGAAAAACCTCTCATTAACACGAAATGGAACGCTTGGCTAGCGAATACATTACGTGGAAGCCCGAAGCGAAAGCTTGCTGAGTGGATGTCGCCCGCAGACTGTCCGTCCCTGGTTTGTGCGGGAAGCGACCAGTGGCAAACGAAATGCCCAATACATGGAAGTGAGGAATTAAAGAAGCCATGAGCAGGACGTGGCGATTCCTCGGGTGAGCCCAGTCTCAGAGCAATATGTGCCTGCTCTGCAATTATGGAAGCCTCCTTGGATAGCCAGGAATGCCCATGGTCTGCCCCTGCCTTCCCTTGAGGGTTGACCGTGATGTCTTTGACCGTTCTACCTTGACCAGCTGAGATGTGGGCGACACCACAACAGTAAGAGTCTAACGTCCCTCGTAACCCCGGGAAGGCAACCCCGTGAAAACGGCCGCAGATGTCGAATGTGCAGGCCTACGGGTGCAAATAAATTGGCATAACGCAAAAACGTCCGAATGAAATGTTCCTCGTACCCGGAACAGCTCTGACTATCTTGTCTTCCGTCCGGAACAGCTCTGATGATTTAGTTTTCTGGGCACAGCGTCCGTACACATCCGAACCGAAAGCTCGCTGAGTGGAAGTCGTCTGCAGACTGGCCGTCCCTGGTTTGTGCGGGAGAGGCCTGTGGCGCACGAAATACCCAACACGTGGAAGTGAGGAATTAAAGCAGCCATGAGCAAGTCGTGGTGATTCCTGGGGTGAGCCCAGCACCAGAGCACTATGTCGGCTCTGCAATTATGGAAGCCTCCCCGGCTGGCGGAAAATGCCATGGAAAATGCATCAGTGAGCGAGTAACGGTCATGCCCTCTCATCCGGGGATCCCTCATATTCTCCAGCTGAGAGCCTTCGAACGGGTATCTGGACTAAGCATGTAGCGTGCTCAGCATCTCTCCTCCACTTGAGGGCTAACAGTGTAGTCTTCGACCGTTCTAACTTGACCAACTGGGATGTGGACGCCACCACAACAGTGAGAGTGCCCCAGGAATGCCAGCCTGACTAACAAATGCATGCTAAAGTCGGATGTGTTGGCCTAAGGGTCTCGGTCCAAGGGTGCCTAACTTAGAAACACCGCAATTACGTTTGAAAAACCCTCCGGATGAACGCAGAAGAAGAAAAAATTTGATCTTACTGAAGAAATAGACTCGGCCGCCTGGGCACCAAGAAGATGGTTGCATCACCAACGCGGCCTATCATACAACTGAAACTATACAGATTGGCTTGTTGGAGATCTAGTACAGCTATTTTTATAAAATGGTAGCTCAGAGCTCAGAGTGTCCTATTAAAATGACGGCCTCGAGGTTATCAGTAATTTTCTATTAGTTCTTCCGTCCGTACACTCCGAACCTCCACGTCCGTCCACTCGTCTACGTCCGTCGTTTAATCACATAATGTAGATCAAATTTCACACTTCCTTCCGTCCGTTCACTCGGACGCGTCCTTCAGTCCGTGCAACGTCAGTTCACATCCGTCCGTCCGTCTACTCGTCCACGTCCCTCAGCCCACTCATCCACGTCCCTCGGTCTACTCGTCCATGTGTCCCGGTCCACTCGTCCACGTCCCTCGGTCCACTCGTCCAAGTCCGTCTGTCCGTTCACTCGTCCACGTCCGTCTGTCCACCCACTCGTCCACGTCCGTCGGACGAGTGTACGCCCTGACGGACGTGGGCCAGTAGACGGACGGACGTGGACGGACGATCGGATGGACGTTGACGGAACGACGTGGATGGACGGACTGTCTGACGTGGACGAGTGAACGGACTGGCGGACGTGGATGGACGAACGTGTGATTAATTTGATCTAAATTATGTGATTAAACACATAACAAATTATATATTGTAGCAACAACAAAGGATTAAAATTTAAACATTGACCACAACCCACTACTGGCAACGTTGATCGTATTCCGGTACAAATGTTACATGTTTACTAAATATAAAATTAGATTCATCGCATAACTTATTGATTGATCTAAATTTTTTTTTTCTCGTAAAAATGTATCTTTTCGTTTACAAATTATATAGATTTTCTTGTAAATATGTTTGTAGAGATTGAAATGAATCTGTGCTTTATTGACTACACTACATCTTTTAAACACACTCACACACACACAAAGTCACAATAGCTATACGTATGATTGAAGAAAAGCTTGTTTACTTATTTTCCATGATTCGCAGCCGTATGTTAAAACTGATTCTATGTAACATGCAAGAACTCTTTTTCCAACTTTCAAGGACAATGATTTATTGCACAAAACGTTCCTCTTTTGATAGAATGCAGATTTTGCTTGTCCTATTCTGTTCGTTTATATTTTCCTGGAGATAGATGTTAGTAATCGATGTTAGTAATAGTTGACCATGTCAAGGTCGCTGCGTTGGGGCACCTTTTCCAGCCCCCTCCTCATGCTATGGAGGTGAGCAGTGCTTTCCTATAGAGGGCTGCTCAGTCGCTCAGGGGGCTGCCGAATCCCACTGCTGCTCCGGTCAGTAGAATATGACCATATGGCCTGAGCCGCCTGTGTGCAGGTCTGCGACTACGACTGCCAGCGTACCCACGCTTGCCGCTTCGCCCCTCGCCATAGGGCTTGAATGTGATATATGAAGTTGGATTAAAGTGAGGAAGAGTTGCGAAATTGTCGACCTCACTCTCTCGCCTGAGTCCATCTGAATCCTGTGGCAAGACAAGTCAAGACGACTGGAGACGAATACAGGTGCAGTGGATGACTAGGGCGCTCTACGTGCCTTGCCGTGCTCATTACGTTCCACAACACTTTGCAGGTAAACGCCGTCTTGCCCGTTAAATCATCAATGATTTATTCCCCGCAGTCTGCCGAATCCTGTATTCGAATGCTGGGTGGGCATACCGTATTTCACCGATTGGTTTGACACCGAATCGGTCACCCACGCCTGGTTTAGCCAGCCTGATCCAAGGCTCTTATGATCGTGTGAGATGGCGAACCATAACCGCCCACCATAATCCGTAAGGCACGATGATAATTATGAGATACTTTACGTATAACAGCAGCAGAGGAAGAACATCTGGCTTTTGACAGACATACATTTCCAACAACTTTTATTGGGCAAAAGTTTATACAGGACACCATACTGGATGCTGAAGATGAAGACTTTAAACGTTAATTCTCCTTTTATATTTAAAGAAAAAATGTTTCTCAATGCTTGTAGCTCTTAATAATTACTTCATTATTATAATAACCATTAGGAGGAGGGTTCGTGGTGATAGATCACAGATTTACTTTCATTGCAGAAGTGTATAGATGCAGATTTATTTTTCCGCGAAACTATTATTTAACCAGTAAGTATTGCGATAGTTTATCTATCGAGATTTAAGACTGCTAGAGCCTAGAACACACTCTACATGCACACGGTAAACAGCGTCTCAACATCTGTTATATCTTCTTCTTCTTCTGCGTTCATCCGGAGTTTTTTTTCGGATGTGATTGCGCTGTGCCTGTTTACAGCAGAGCTGCGTTCTTGCGCCGTTAGGCCGACACATCCGACTTCTGCAGGCATTTGTTGACCGGATTAACCTTCCCGGGGATCTGTTATGTTATATGAGGAGTAGAAATAAGATATTAAAATCTTGAGACAAGGTAACGTAACTCAAAACTGTTTTGTTCAGCTTGCATAAACAGGGTGACTAAAGTGAATTTTTACTTACATTACATTCATATTAATATGTAAATATGTTATCTGTTTTATGTGATCTTGGGATGTGAAGCGTGGACAATGAGCAGACAAGCTGAAAAAGTGAAAAACATAATTAAAAAATTTAGTTAGTTAGTCACAGTTCCAACTTCACAGCAACGTGTCTTCCCCATTATGCTCCGTTCCTGTGCCAGTGAATATCACACAAAACGTTCCCCACTGCCCAATGTGAAAAGTGGAAAAGACAGGAGTCTCGACAAACAACAGTCCCCACAGATACACTGTGCATAATGCCGCCACCAGAATGTCAACACACCAGTCCCCCACGAAACACCCAGTTCTGAGTTCATCTCTGATGGAATCGGCTGTCATTTTCCTATCTGAATGTTTCCTAGATGTTCACCCACACAGTCCAAGAAAATACAGTTCATCGCTGGTGGCAGTCAACCAGAAGCCCAGCAGCCACGCATTTCTGCATAAGGCAAAAACCGGTCAACTCTGGGACATAGCCACCTGCCATTGCTCTGAACATGCAGTCACGTTCCAAAACACCTCAGGCAGATTAAAAAGCAATTTCACACGAAACTCATAGCTCACAGTGTCGCGCCACGCACTCAGTAGCAGGGCGACGGAACCATCAAGCCTCCTTAGTCGCCTCTTATGACATGCGTGGTAGGCAACAGTATTGCTATTTTTTGCTTCCCTTTTGGGCCCCGGCAACACACGGGAGTGTGAAATGAAAAACATTTGATTGATGTGATGGCTGTGCTGTGGACATGTGGTTTCTGAGGAGAAAATGCAAAGAATTAGAATACCATGGACAGACAGAAAAACCAATGACCAAGTCCTACAAGAAACAAATGAAGGTCGTAATTTGATTAGAGTCATTAGATGTAGATAGTCAAAAAATTTTCAGCATGTTGTGAGAAGAAATGAATTGGAGAATTTGGTGACAACTACTAACTCACTGGCAAGATTGAAGGGAAAAAACCAAGAGGAAGACCAAGAAATAAATACCTGGATGGCTTGGCCACGTGGCATGGTCGAGACAGAAACACGGAGCTGATCCACGACTCTGGTGATCGAGTGATATGGTGAAACATGACCGCCCATGCTTATCGGCATGGCACATGATGGATGGGATCGAGAATGCAGGGATTGGTTGGCATGTTGCACTGAATAGAAATAACGGAGAGGGATGGGCCAGAAGGCTAGTAGAATAAATATCAAACATGTGCAGGGTCATATTAAGACTGGATTGAGAGTGTAAAAACTAGCTAGCAGGCAGCCCTTAATGGGAGGTGCAACAATTGATACACACTATCTGCCCACAGTTGGTATCCGTATCCCCCTAACAACTATTCCAGAGCGAACTCCATAGAAAGATGAGCATAGACTATCATTACAAATCCAGACAAAAGTGAGAGGAATATTTGACAAGGAAGAACAGAACAGTGTGCAGCGCAGAACAGCCACTCTCAGCTTCCTTGATGAAGAATACCCACAGGACCTCTGGATCAGAGTCTACACAGATGGGTCGGCACAAAATGCTGTTCAAAATGGAGGAGCGGGAGTGTACATAGAATACCCAAATAATACTAGGGACACAGCCAGAGTACCGACAGGAAAGTACTGCCATAACTATGATACTGAAATTGAGGCAATCAAGATAGCAACAGAGAAATTACTAAATACCAGCAATGGTACACAACCTGTGGTGCTACTGACAGAAGCAAAATCAGTACTTGAGGTGCTCCTGTCTGGGAAATTGCCAGTACTAAGGACACTACTTTCTGAACTTTGCAGTCAGCATAAGGTCACAATACAGTGGATACCATCCCACTGTGGAGTACCCGGAAACGACAGAGCTGATCAATTGGCTAAGGAATGAGCCAAAGAAGAACAGCCTGATGTGGCTGTTACATACCACCAAAAGAAAAGAATGATCAAATCAGTCAGAAAGCCACCAAAATCTGCTCAAGATGATTACCATGTTATGGACATACCAGAACAAGTCATTATTCTGCGCCTCAGAACAGGATACAATAGATTATGCAACCACATGTATACAAAATTCAAGATTGGTGAAACAGCCATGTGCACATGTGGATTGGCCTCGCAGACAGCAGAGCACATACTCCCAGACTGCCCAAAATATAACATATCTAGGCAAACCTTCTGGCCTAGAGAGACGTCAGTGGAAGATAAACTCTATGGACCACTGTGTGAACTGAAAAAGACAGTTAAATTCATACCAGAGACAAAATTGCAGATATAGACATATTTCAAGTGAGTGAAAGAAGAAGTAGAAGATACACAGTCACGACAGTCCATGCTCATGTGATGTAATATTGTAGTCTACTCCAGCGTGGTTATAATTATAATAATAATAATAATAGCCATCCCGAGAAAGCTAACTGGAACCACTTGGGGAGCCAGTGGGAAAATACTTAGCAAAGTTTATCAACAGAGCATACTGTCATGGTCTTATTTATATTAACATTTGGCTCGCTCTCCAGAACAGGGGCGAAACAATCATACACATTCAATGATTACACTCTTACACGCGGTAATGTGAAGTAAACCCTTTTATTCACGTAACCTATCTACATTGGGTACATTCATGGAAGTTGCGCTCATAATCATGCGCAACTCGTACATTATCACAGCAATATAAACATGCATCATACATTTTATAATGGAATAATACAAAATAACTCTCTCACTGCCTCAGCTCAAGCACATATCAATCTTCCAGTCAGTCACGCTATCCTTCATTACAGCCATCTCACAGCGATCATGAAACACAAGCATAACCCTCTCTGTCCGTCCGTCTCGAATTCCTTAACCCGTCTGCCTGACACAGGTATATTCGGTCAGTCCTTCACTTCTCACAGTTTGTGCGACCCGTGGGGGGTACCGTGGCACGATGACCACAGGGCTTCACCTGGTTAGTAGTTGACCTGTACTCAGTGACACCAGGCTGCCTATCCTGATCACCTGTCGTGAGCTGTCCTCCACTAACTCCTATCATGGTCCTGTCATGCAGGACATTGGGTTCCTGACACTCTCCGCCGCTCTCTTATGAAAGGGACACCCTTTCATTATGTGGGTAGTTATACATAGTCTGTGTTTACAATATAATTTCATGTCAGGACCCAGTAGTTGTTTACATTGATGGATCATAATTTTATATAATTTCAAGGTGCTATCTGATTGGCCATGATGCATTTTCTTTACTTAATGCCATGATGCATTTTCTTTACTTAATTCATTGTTGCCATCAGGCTACTCGCATCAAGTATAGTCCCCTGGTTGGATTGGTACTTCATTTGACAACGGACTCAGCACAGACCGGAAGTTAACAACGATTGATGCTATCTTTCAAGCTACCTCCTCCCTCTCAACAAAAAACATGTTAGGCGTCAAGTCATCACCCTGTATGACGACTTCAGGACCAGAACACTAACCCCTATGGCTAGATATTCTAATCCTGGTCCTGTCAAGTTTTAGTAACCATCATCCACCTCTAGTTGACGCAACTTGATACTTTGTAGTCATTTGACCACTTTGAAAAAAAGACATATATATGTAACAATATCTACCAATATCAGATTGTTTCCCTTTAGGTACAATCATAAATACTTATGTTGGGTAACTTTTAGATACTTTAAAAAAAATAAAGTAGTACATTTGTTGTTTGTCTAAGTGTCAAACGTTTGGCCTCACTTTATTCAAAATAGTGACCTGGCACCATTGAATAATGGGGTCAATCGATGATCCTTAGATTACAATTATATAAATCCTTTCTCTCAATATCTTCTATGCAAATTTAAATGTCATAAAATTCATTCACTTGCTCATTCATATTTAACTAATTATGTTAACTCGTCTGCTATAATAATAATTTAGAAACACACTGGGAAAGGAAACGGAAATAAATACTGTGTTTACAAAAATTAGGATTTTTGAAGAAAAAAGAATATTTCATTTGTACACACTGTTGAGGTAAACTGTTCCGGGCAACGGTGTCGTTTCACTAACACAGTACGTAAATTAATTAAAAACAGTTGCAAGTTTCAGTGGAATTATTATACAATGTTGTTAAGTGCTGGTACTGTACACTATTGCCAAGTGCTGGAACTTCGGTAAGTTTTTGTAGTTGTGTAGTACTGTTTGTTCTGCACTTGAATGTGAAAATATTTACAACAGTTAATGTCCTAGTACACTTACACGTTCGGCTCCTTTCATTTATTCTGCACATTCACAATTTAAAAATGTTATTTGGAAATATAACTGGACATAGTCCGTATCACACTAAATATGCTTTAGCAGCGTTCTTTTGTGACGGGGTAGTGTCTTGCGCTGCAGTGTGATATTTCGGTCTGGGCGCTGGTAATAACTTTATTTTAATCTTTGCGCTTAATCGTAGTTAGACCATCGGTTGACTCGTTGAGAGGAATCCTGGACAGAATGTCTGCGATCATGTTCTCAGTACCACTTGTGTGGCATACTTCAAAACTGTAATTTTGTAGCTGTAACGCCCATCTGGCAATTCTATGATTTGATGGTGTTCCTTGCATTACTATCTTAAATGGGCTATTGTCAGATTCAACAACAAAGTGTTTGCCTAACAAATACCTTGATAGCCTAGATAATGAGTATATCAGAGCTAAACATTCCAATTCCGGTGCGCTGTATCTCCGTTCGCTTGGCGTCAATTTGTGACTGACGCATGCCACTGGATGCAAAACGTCGTAGGTCTGTAGGAGTACCCCAGTTATGCCCACACTGCTTGCGTCAGTTCTAACTGTGAAACAAAGATTAACGTTGGTGTCACCGCCTCACCGTTAGATATATTATTTAGAGGGCTACAACTCCAGCCCAAGGGAGAGAACAGAGCCCGAGTAATCTAGAGCCTTCTAGAAGGACTGGTCAATGAGTCCAGGGTTCCGTGGACACTGATGTGGCCCGCCTATTGCGGGGTCCACGAGGAACTCGGACAGAGTTACCACCCGTGTCGGAATGGGACACGTGTGGACCGGCAGAGGACAGACGGACTTGAGAGAGGCAACAGGGCCTGCCTTTGAGGGACTCTATAGATATCAATAGATATATAGACATAGGCTAGATAGTTTGCTAGACTGTTGAATGATAACTATGTGTTTGACCAACGCATACTGTATATGTATACACAATAAATATTCGATCTCATAGCGAACAGATTTATTGTTGCCTGTATGAACCCAAGTTTAGTTACCTAGATACGAGCAAGACTATGACAGGCTTGTGAAGATCTTATCTTAAATATGGCTCAATCATCCTTATTTTCCAAGACCGATTTAGCGAAAGGATATTGGCAAGTTCCACTACACCCTTCTTGTAGACATATAACAGCATTCGCAACACCTCTCGGCTTGTACGAATGGCTATATCTTCCGTTTGGGCTCAAGAACGCACCGGCCACATTTGTGAGACTAACAAGATTGTTATTACACGGGGGACGAGCCCCCAAAAAGCCTGTCATAGTCTTGCTCGTATCTAGGTAACTAAACTTGGGTTCATACAGGCAACAATAAATCTGTTCGCTATGAGATCGAATATTTATTGTGTATACATATACAGTATGCGTTGGCGCATATTACATATCACAGCTGGTTAACATCAAACACATAGTTATCATTCAACAGTCTAGCAAACTATCTAGCCTATGTCTATATATCTATTGATATCTATAGAGTCCTTCAAAGGCAGGCCCTGTTGCCTCTCTCAAGTCCGTCTGTCCTCTGCCGGTCCACACGTGTCCCATTCCGACACGGGTGGTAACTCTGTCCGAGTTCCTCGTGGACCCCGCAATAGGCGCGCCACATCAGTGTCCACGGAACCCTGGACTCATTGACCAGTCCTTCTAGAAGGCTCTAGATTACTCGGGCTCTGTTCTCTCCCTTGGGCTGGAGTTGTAGCCCTCTAAATAATATATCTAACGGTGAGGCGGTGACAGTTGGGTAATTTTAACATAGGGTGAGATGAAAAATGTCTTTGTATTTTTGTAAGAGCTTCTTTCAGGCCAATTTGTGTACAATTTTTGTTGGTTGGCACTTTGTCAACAGATTGGTGATAAGTTCTGTTAGGTCTGAAAAGTTTGGTATGAACTTTCTATAATAGTTCACTAATCCTAACAAGCTTCTTACTTCTTTCTTTGTTGTAGGAAGAGATAATTTCAAAATTCTAGATACAATCTTATCATCAGTAGTGATACAACCATCACAAATTTTGTAGCCTAAAAAACATATTTCATGAAAAGCAAATTCAACTTTTGCTGGTTTTACAGTCAGGCCGTGTTGCCTGATACGTTGAAAAGTTTGTCGTAATGTCGCTATGTGTTGTGTCATACTGCTGGTGTGTATGCAGATGTCGTGTATGTATGTCAGTACATGAGGTACGTCTTCTAACAGCAGTCTTGTCATTGTCAGATGAGGTGATTAAGTTTTGGTTGATGTCAATGTAACACATATCGATTGACGGAAATTCAAGTGTATAGTAGGTGATATCAACTGTATTAAGTCATCTATAGTCGCTGTTTGCATGTCACTATTTGTTGTGCTTTGCTCTGGTGGTGATGTTTCTGTCCTGTGTCTATTGACGTTACAGTCTGGCGTTGACTGTGTGTAGTATGATGCTGCACTGTCATGTAGAATGGTTATCTCCTTTTTGGGTCAGTGTGCTGTCGTGTTTGATGTTTGTTTTACTCTGTGTTGTGTAAGTCTCTGTGTGATGGATTGTTGTCCTTCCTGGTGTTGTTTTGTCTTGTTTTGGTGTCAGTGTCAGTGGTTTGGTGTTTATGTTGGTGTAGTCTCTGTGCATGACGTCTGTCTGTTGTTGTGTCCGTTCAGAAATGAAGAATGAATATGTCGTTCTGTTGTGGAGATTAGGTGTTCTGTTTCTGTCACATGGTTTTAGATTTGAATCTGGACATAGATTACTGTTAGGCATACATTTGCAATTACAGAGTGTACAGGTAATGAGGCAGGATAATGATATTATAGTTAAGCAATAAAGGAATGCTGGTAAAAATATTGTAGTATTTTGATTTACATTACATGGTTTTGTTTGCTGTTTGGTTTGTGATGTTGACTTTACTGTCTTGGATTTGTGTTTTAGTTTCTGTTCTTTGGGTTTGTGAAACTGATGAACAGACATGTTAGTTGTTTCTAGTTTAGTGAAATGGTCTTCCAGTATGTTGGGAAGATCTATAATACTGTTTGCTCGTTGTGGAGTGTTCATTTCAGATTGTTTCTTTGCAGAGGCTCTGGCAACTGTATTATTTGGTAAGACATGTTTATACCAGGTGTAATGTCTGTCACTTGAGGAAGATTTCCAATAATCAAATCACAAAATAGGGTCTGTAATGCGGCACATTTTACTTTGGCTGTTAGAAAAGGTGTTTTGATATCTGCCCATGCAGTTGGATACTTTTCAATGTTTCCTGAAAATGTTCTACAGGTAACAAATTTCCCTGTGTAATCTGAGGGCTGTAGAAAGTCTCTTCTCAAACCAATAAGCGTACTGCCGCTATCCCTCAAAACACTAGCTTCTTTCCCGTTGACATAACCCTGATGAATATCAAGTTTGCCTTCTGAATGGCACACTGCGTTTGCTTTGTCATTTGTTATTTGCACATTGTGAACACAGGCTAGAATCCCCTCATTATGAAAGCGGTTGCATGTGTCCGTCTGCCTCTATGTCTTCTACTCCTACCCTTTCTAGTCATCACTGTTTTCTCCAGTGCCTCTGTTCTGCCAGTTTAAATCAAAATGTGTGGTCGAGTGTAAAATTGGTTATCATTTGGGAACAGTGAAAATTATGCATAAACATAGGATATAGACACAGTCGTGCATGGGGGAAATTGCACATGCATGTGAAAAAGCATCAGAAATTCACATCAGTGAAGGACACCAGCCTCAAGTTTTTGTTTCAAAAGAAGAGATAGGAGGAGTGTTAGATATCATAGCTGCATAGCTTGTG
This sequence comes from Cepaea hortensis, assembly GCA_963921405.1. Classification (NCBI taxonomy): domain Eukaryota; kingdom Metazoa; phylum Mollusca; class Gastropoda; order Stylommatophora; family Helicidae; genus Cepaea; species Cepaea hortensis. Next base: position 83,464,799 of record OY992884.1, on the reverse strand, counting down.
TTACAGATCATAGTTGCATAGCTTGTGTTACAGATTATAGCTGCATAGCTTGTGTTAGAGATCATAGTTGCATAGCTTGTGTTAGAGATTATAGCTGCATAGCTTGTGTTAGAAATCATAGTTGCATAGCTTGTGTTACAGATTATAGCTGCATAGCTTGTGTTTGAGATCATAGTTGCATAGCTTGTGTTACAGATTATAGCTGCATAGCTTGTGTTACAGATTATAGTTGCATAGCTTGTGTTACAGATTATAGTTGCATAGCTTGTGTTACAGATTATAGTTGCATAGCTTGTGTTACAGATTATAGCTGCATAGCTTGTGTTACAGATTATAGCGGCATAGCTTGTGTTACAGATTATAGTTGCATAGCTTGTGTTACAGATTATAGTTGCATAGCTTGTGTTACAGATCATAGTTGCATAGCTTGTGTTACAGATTATAGTTGCATAGCTTGTGTTACAGATTATAGCTGCATAGCTTGTGTTACAGATTATAGCTGCATAGCTTGTGTTACAGATTATAGTTGCATAGCTTGTGTTACAGATTATAGCTGCATAGCTTGTGTTACAGATTATAGCTGCATAGCTTGTGCTACAGATTATAGCTGCATAGCTTGTATTACAGATTATAGTTGCATAGCTTGTGTTACAGATCATAGGTGCATAGCTTGTGTTACAGATTATAGTTGCATAGCTTGTGTTACAGATTATAGGTGCATATATTGTGTTACAGATTATAGCTGCATAGCTTGTGTTACAGATTATAGTTGCATAGCTTGTGTTTGAGATCATAGTTGCATAGCTTCTGTTACAGATTATAGTTGCATAGCTTGTGTTACAGATTATAGCTGCATAGCTTGTGTTACAGATTATAGTTGCATAGCTTGTGTTCGAGATCATAGTTGCATAGCTTGTGTTACAGATTATAGCTGCATAGCTTGTGTTAGAGATCATAGTTGCATAGCTTGTGTTACAGATTATAGTTGCATAGCTTGTGTTAACAGATTATAGCTGCATAGCTTGTGTTACAGATTATAGTTGCATAGCTTGTGTTACAGATCACAATTGTTGCATAGCTTGTGTTACAGATTGTATGCTTTTGCTGAACATAGCTTTGTATTCTTTTTCTACCATTGTCACTTGTCCTCAACCCACTAATGCCAAGACATGCCCTCTTTGGTTGTCTTGTGTAGCTCATTCTGTGATCTCCCATATTATTCTGTCTCTTCTCTGTGTTTTCAAGTCTCCCTATATTTTGTTTGCCCTGTGAATTCCAGGAAAAGGACTTTTTAATACAGTTATCAGATTTTCTAACTGTCTGTCCTATCCTGCGCCACCTTTGTATTGCCAACTATTTATTTACAAAGTCACCTCTTTTACTTATGACAGAAGTGGTCATCTTACTTATTTATGCCATGAGTAAATGTTTATATATATATATATATCAAGGTCTAACAATTATCACTCATAACAACAGCAGTTAGGCATTAATTACACGATATGAGTCATTAGTCTGCAAATTACCACAGTCATAGAATGATGAGTGGCCCAAGGACTTAAAAGGAAACAAAATGACATCCCATTATTAATATCTGCTAATTATCTGTCGGGTATGTCATCATTAATCAATGATTGCCCTCAATGGCATGAACCAGAGGAGGTTATATATTTCTCCTAGTAGTTATCACATAATCCATTTCATTTGCGCAGAAAGCTGTGTTAGTTCCCTTTGTTATCATTGGTATAGGTTGCTTCATCCAGACTATTGCACTTCAGCACAGCGGTACTAAAACAAGAAGTTGTACACCCTTTCTCTGCCAGTTCCTTAGTTACTCACTTGTTTGTCTGTCAATCAATCAATTATGTGCCATGCCGGAAAGTGTGGGCGGTCATGACTTGCCATTTCACTCAATCACCAGTGTCTGTGGATCAGCTCAGTGTTTCTGTCTCGTCCATGCCATGTGGCCAAGCCATCCAGGTATTTTCCTTTCGGTCTTCCTCTTAATCTGTTCCCTTCGATCTTGCCAGTAGTCACTAAGTTCTCCAATCCATTTCTTCTCATAACATGTCCAAAAGATTTTGACTGTCTACATCTAATTTCTCTAATCAATTTATGATTTTCATTTGTCTCCTGTTTTACTTGGTCATTGGTTTTTCTGTCTGTCCATGGTATTCTTTGCATTTTCCTCAGAAACCACATTTCTGCAGCCATCAGATGTTTTTCAGCTTGACTGCACATTGTCCAAGTTTCACATCCATACAAAAGAACAGGCTCTATGTATCCCCACAACACTCTTTTTCTCGTTTCAATTGACATCTTTTTATTTGTCAGAATGTTTTTCATCTTGCTAAAGGCTACTTTCGCCATGGCGATTCTTGTTCTAATCTCTTCAAGGCATCTCCCATCAGATGTTATGACTGTTCCGAGATAATTGTACCAATTCACTTTGTTGAAGAATATTCCCATTTACTTGTATATTACATTGTGGTACTTCGTTCTTCCTAGTGACGACCATAACCTGTGTCTTCTTACAATTTAATTCCAACCCCATCTGCTCACTGTGTGCAACAACCGTGTCTACTAATTGTTGTAGATCTTGTGCATTGTCTGCAATCAATATTGTATTATCTGCATATCTAATGTTATTGATGTTTCGTCCTCCAATGCAGTTTGTCTATACTGTATAAGTTATATCTTTTCCTCTTATGTTCTTGTGGTTACTTGTATTGGTGCAGATTGCTTTGCTTTGATTTTGATGTTTGATTTCGAGAGTCAGGCATTCAGAAAGCAATGGCTGACTACTGAATGTAAACCGTGTCTAGTAAATCACAACAGTCCAAACATTGATTGATTGATTGATTGATTTAGGAACCGACATCACAGCATTCGGGACATTCCCATAAGCGCTCCGTCCCCATCCTCAGCAGCGAAGAGTTCCAGCACTAATAGTTCCAGTAGGAATCTGATTATATGTCCGTCTCGCCTTTCCTCTGAGCGTCGAGCGTCGGCCAGATCCCCTCGTCACACCTCGCTGTCTCATTCTTACCAGACTATGGTGATCCATTTGCTCCTCCGAGATGTACACGTGCTCCCACAAGGCCGCAATCACGTCTGCCTTGTCATGCATCAATACTCCACCAAGTTTTGCCGAGCCAGCCAGTCTGTCCGCCTGTTCATTCCCCAGCACACCGGCATGCCCAGGAGAAAAGATCCAGGTGATGCTTGCTACCCGTGACCTCCGAAGCGAAGCAAGCCACTCTGCACGAAGCTTGCCTGTTCTCACCCTTCTCAGCATGCTTTCTGAGTCAGTTACAATCACAATGTATGTATCGTGTTTTCTATCCAGCGGAAAGCTGCAGTGACCGCCTCCACCTCCATTCTTAAGCTAGATGTAGTGTCATCATACGCCAGGCTCTCCTGCACCAAACGCCGACCATTAATTTTTGCCAAGAACCCCCAGGCACTTCTCCTACCTCTCAGCACTATGTCTAGCCAATCACAACAGCCCAAACATTCTGTCTAGTCAATCACAACAGCCCAAACATTCTGTCTAGTCAATCACAACAGCCCAAACATTCTGTCTAGTCAATCACAACAGCCCAAACATTCTGTCTAGTCAATCACAACAGTCCAAAAATTATGTCTAGTCAATCACAACAGTCCAAAAATTCTGTCTAGTCAATCACAATGGTCCAAACATTCTGTCTGGTCAATCACAAGAGCCCAAACATTCTGTCTAGTCAATCACAACAGTCCAAACATTCTGTCTAGTCAATCACAACAGTCCAAACATTCTGTCTAGTCAATCACAACAGTCCAAACATTCTGTCTAGTCAATCACAACAGCCCAAACATTCTGTCTAGTCAATCACAAGAGTCCAAACATTCTGTTTAGTCAATCACAACAGCCCAAACATTCTGTCTAGTCAATCACAACAGTCCAAACATTCTGTCTAGTCAATCACAACAGTCCAAACATTCTGTCTGGTCAATCACAACAGTCCAAACATTCTGTCTAGTCAATCACAACAGCCCAAACATTCTGTCTAGTCAATCACAACAGTCCAAACATTCTGTCTAGTCAATCACAACAGTCCGAAAATTCTGTCTAGTCAATCACAACAGCCCAAACATTCTGTCTAGTCAATCACAAGAGTCCAAACATTCTGTCTAGTCAATCACAAGAGTCCAAACATTCTGTCTAGTCAATCACAACAGTCCAAACATTCTGTCTAGTCAATCACAACAGTCCAAACATTCTGTCTAGTCAATCACAATGTCCAAACATTCTGTCTGGTCAATCACAACAGTCCAAACATTCTGTCTAGTCAATCACAACAGTCCAAACATTCTGTCTAGTCAATCACAACAGCCCAAACATTCTGTCTAGTCAATCACAACAGTCCAAACATTATATCTAGTCAATCACAACAGTCCAAACATTTTGTCTAGTCAATCACAACCGTCCAAACATTCTGTCTAGTCAATCACAACAGTCCAAACATTCTGTCTAGTCAATCACAACAGCCCAAACATTCTGTCTAGTCAATCACAACAGTCCAAACATTCTGTCTAGTCAATCACAACAGTTCAAATATTCTGGGTTTGATTGCCATATCCTATAAAAAGAACCTGCAACTAACTTCAACTTGGACTATCCCTGCAATATTTTTATATAACTGAAACATTGGATTGAACGTCAATCTCAACCATAGAGGCTGGATTGAACTACTCATTGTGTGAGGGTCATCACATTGCCATATAGACAGACTGTGTGTCCTTCTGGTCTCTAAAGGCACAGCCTGGGATTAACCAAATGGAAGTGAGACAAAGTAGCCATATGCACTGGAGCATCATGCATCAGCTATGCATTTATAGTCGCCTCCTTGGATGGCGGGGAATGACCATGTTCTGCCCCTTCCTTCTGCTGAGTGTTGATTGGCATGCACATGGCTATTCTCTGGTGATCTTTAAGGGGGTACCACCTGTTGATGAAATAGTGAAGATGACATCACCACTTTGAGGCCGTGGAATGTCCTGGGAGGACTAACCTGGTCAGCAGCTAACACCCATAAGAAGTTTGATGTCTGGAGCCAAAAGGCACAATTATTGCAGCTTTTCTGTAAATAGGCAGTGTGCAATGTCTAATACAAAAAAACTTGGACGAACAAAGAAGGAACATTAGAAATGTCTGCCATAATTGTATGGCATTTTTATATATTTTTTAATGTTTGTGTATATATTTTTGTTAATATTCTAATAATATTTGTCATTAGGAATTTTCACCTCATCTGACATCTTTGTGAGGTTGGAGGTTCTTTATCAGATGTCATACCCCCTCTCAAATATAGGAAACAAATTAAGATTTCTGCTACAAAATTGTTTTAATTCATTACATATTTTTACAAATTTATCTATTGCATCTTGCCATTATGACTTTGTTCCATAATATTCATTTTTCTGTCAACAATCATTCATAAATTTTTTTCTCTCTTCATACTTCAAAGCCATGATGGATGAATTAGATCAGTCGATGGGTGATTTACCAGATTCATCACCATTGAAGAAAAGGAGTGACAGTGGGAAGTCTAGCGGTTGTAATGATCCTGGAAGTGTTGATACTCTTCTTCAAGGAACTGAACATGAGTTAGAAGTTATGACGGTAGATGGTGATAACATGGATGATTCCAAGGACTATGAGGCTGATGAAGACATTGTTGATGATGTATATGAAGAGCGGGATATTGAAGATAATGATGAAGCAGAAGGTGATGACTCAGGGTCTCTACGTAATAAGTCACAGTCAGCGGAAGATGCATTTGATGCATTTGAGTTCGTTCACACAGATGCCACTACGAGTTCTGACAATCTCAAAGAGGTTTGTTTCATTCTTGTTACTTAGAGGTACAATATGTTGTTGATCACAGAAACAAGCTTCTTCTCATCCTCCATCTCCTCTTCTTTTCTTTCTTCTGTGTCGTCATCTTTGTAACTCATTTGTACATGTTTTTATACTAAATATAGTATTGTTTTACTGCTATTTAGATGAATAAATCTATGTTTAGTTAGTTGCATATCCTTTTTAGACATCACAGTCAACCATAGTATTTTTTGGCTGTTTGTGATTTCTTGGCAAGTTTATGTTCAGTAGTTTGCCATTGCTTTCTGAACGGTTGGTATGCTTACCATTGTATGGAAACCAACACAAGGCTATCTTCCTCTTAATTGCCCGCAGCTGTGTTTCGAATGTGGTATGTGTATCTATGTATTATTTAATAAAGTGTGAATTCTTTTTGGTGGTGGATGAAGTTGAAGAGCAGCTGACAGATAGTTGTAGGTTATGGTCTCCAGCGTCACGACGGTAGGCAGAGGATCTCTTTTTTTGGGAGACAATGGCTATGGTCATTGACCAGTTTGGTCACTGCTAAGAAGGAAAGCAATGGCAAACTACCTTCTTTACAGATGCCAAGAAAATTATGTTTTGCTGTCTAATCGAAGTCAAACATTTTTGGAGAACTTGGTGACAGCTGGCAAGATCAAAGGGAAGAGACAAGGGGAAGACCAAGAAGTAAATATCTGGATGGCTTGGCCACGTGGCATGGTCGAGACAGAAACACAGAGCTGATCCACAACTCTGGTGATCGAGTGAGATGGCAAAACATTACCGCCGATGCTCATCAGCATGGCACATGATAGATGGATGGCATTCTTTTTTCAAAGTATTGAAAGAAATTGCAATGGAAACATGATAGAACTGGTAACTGATTGATTGATTGATTGATTTAGGAACTGACATCACAGCATTTGGGACATTCCCATAAGCGCTCTGTCCCCATCATCAGCAGCCAGCGAAGAGTTCCAACACTAATAGTTCCAGTAGCAATCTGATTATATGTCCGTCTCACCTTTCCTCTGAGCGTCGAGCGTCGGCCAGATCCCCTCATCACACCTCGCTGCCTCATTCTTACCAGACTATGGTGATCCATTTGCTCCTCCGAGGTGTACACATGCTCCCACAAGTAACTGGTAACTGAAACGTGATAGAAATGGTAAAGGAATAATAATTGAAGTGATAAAGGAAAAATGATAGAAGTGGTAAAGGAAACATGATAGAAATGGTAAAGGAAATATGATAGAAGTGATAAAGGAAACATGGTAGAAGTCATATATATATATATATATATATATATATATATATATATATATATATATATATATATATATATATATATATATATACTGTTAAAAAAACATGCAACATTTTTGGTGTTACTTTTATCAAAGATATTCTCTGAATGGGCATCAGTCAACCTATCGACTGTGTCCATCTGGTCATTAACTTCTCATGGTTACCTGAATTGTACTGACTTCATGATTCATGAGGTCATGAATGAGGTCAAGGTCAAAACAACATTTTTGACAATAACTCGTGACAGGTTCATGATAATCTCGTGAAACTTACTGAACACAAAACTATGTGTCCACATTATTGAATGCCTACAAAAGATTGATGCTCCTCGAATAAATTCAGTTGAATCTTCAATGCGCAAGTAAGTCTCACTTCACTACAGAACAACTCTTCATTGTTGGACGTTTACAGGCTGGACAGTCACAAAGTGTAGTAGCCAGAGAATTTAATGTGGTTAGAAGCACCATTAGTCGCCTTTGGAGGCGATTTCAAGAAACTGGCTCAGTGGCAGGCCAGCCGTGCAGTGGAAGACCCAGAATCACAACTGCTGTCGAAGACCGTTTCATACGGCAGCGTCACCTTAGGAATAAATTTGCATCTGCGTCCTCCACAGTCCAGTCAATGTCAGGAGCTAATCGAATGTCAAATAAAATGGTCAGGGTCTGACTACATGACACTGGTCTTTGGGCTATAAGACCCTACAGAGGTCCTGTTCTTACGGACCCGCCTAGCCAGAACCGACTGCAGTGGGCTAATCAGCATCGTCAATAGACCATTTGTACAGATTTGCAATTGAAACTGCAATAATGTTGCGTTTCTGTTTTTGAACAGTATAGCTGCACTAGATTTTATTAGAAGGCAACAAGTCAAATGGTTTGGCCATGCAAGTAGGTTACCATCTAACAGTAGACAACAAGCAGTGATGTTCAGACCAGATGGAAACAGAGGAAAAGGCTGACCACATAAACAATGGATGCAAGGAATAAGAGTCCATGGGAATATCAATACATGAAGCATATAAGCATTTTGTTTTCCCATTCATGCTCTTTGATTATATGGATCGCAGGTAAAGAACCTATTCTTTATCAATTTCTTTCATTCATTTATTCCTTCCTTTACGTTAGAAAAGATTTCTTTCATTCATATATTGCTCACTTTACTGTAGAAGAGATGTCTGTCTTTCATACTTAATTAATCTCTCCTTTTCTTGATGTAGAAGTCATTTACTTCATTCATTTACCCCTTCTCTTGCTATAGAAATTTACTTAATTCATGTATCTCTTCTCTTGCTGTTTAAATTTACTTCATTCATGTACTCCTTGTCTTGCTGTAGAAATTTACTTCATTCATTTACCCCTTCTCTTGCTGTTGAACTATACTTCATTCATTTACCCATTTTCTTGCTGTAGAACTTTACTTCATTTATGTACCTCTTCTTTTGCTGTAGAAATTTATTTCATTCAATTACCCCTTATCTTGCTGTAGAACTTTACTTCATTCATTTACCCATTCTCTTGTTGTAGAAGTTTACTTCATTCATTTATCTGGCTGTAGAAATTTACTTCATTAATATACTCTTTTTTTTTTGCTGTACAAGACCTTTACCATTTCTGTCATGTTTCTTTCACCATTTCTATTATTTTTCCTTTACCTCTACCACCATGTATACTTTACCATTCATTCGTATTCTTTTTATGTTGCTTTAGTAGACATTTACTTCATTCAATTACTCCTCTTGCTTTAGTAGACATTTACTTCATTCAATTACTCCTTCTCTTGCTTTAGAAGACATTTACTTCATTAAATTACTCCTTCTTTTGCTTTAGTAGACATTTACTTCATTCAATTACTCCTTCTCTTGCTTTAGTAGACATTTACTTAATTCAATTACTCCTTCTCTTGCTTTAGTAGACATTTACTTCATTCAATTACTCCTTTTCTTGCTTTAGTAGACATTTACTTCATTCAATTACTCCTTCTCTTGCTTTAGTAGACATTTACTTAATTCAATTACTCCTTCTCTTCCTTTAGTAGACATTTACTTCATTCAATTACTCCTTCTCTTGCTTTAGTAGACATTTACTTCATTCAATTACTCCTTCTCTTGCTTTAGAAGACATTTACTTCATTCAATTACTCGTTCTCTTGCTTTAGTAGACATTTACTTCATTCAATTACTCCTTCTCTTGCTTTAGAAGACATTTACTTCATTCAATTACTCCTTCTCTTGCTTTAGAAGACATTTACTTCATTCAATTACTCCTTCTCTTGCTTTAGAAGACATTTACTTCATTCAATTACTCCTTCTCTTGCTTTAGAAGACATTTACTTCATTCAATTACTCCTTCTCTTGCTTTAGAAGACATTTACTTCATTCAATTACTCCTTCTCTTGCTTTAGAAGACATTTACTTCATTCAATTACTCCTTCTCTTGCTTTAGTAGACATTTACTTCATTCAATTACTCCTTCTCTTGCTTTAGAAGACATTTACTTCATTCAATTACTCCTTCTCTTGCTTTAGAAGACATTTACTTCATTCAATTACTCCTTCTCTTGCTTTAGAAGACATTTACTTCATTCAATTACTCCTTCTCTTGCTTTAGAAGACATTTACTTCATTCAATTACTCCTTCTCTTGCTTTAGAAGACATTTACTTCATTCAATTACTCCTTCTCTTGCTTTAGAAGACATTTACTTCATTCAATTACTCCTTCTCTTGCTTTAGAAGACATTTACTTCATTCAATTACTCCTTCTCTTGCTTTAGAAGACATTTACTTCATTCAATTACTCCTTCTCTTGCTTTAGATGACATTTACTTCATTCAATTACTCCTTCTCTTGCTTTAGAAGACATTTACTTCATTCAATTACTCCTTCTCTTGCTTTAGAAGACATTTACTTCATTCAATTACTCCTTCTCTTGCTTTAGAAGACATTTACTTCATTCAATTACTCCTTCTCTTGCTTTAGAAGACATTTACTTCATTCAATTACTCCTTCTCTTGCTTTAGAAGACATTTACTTCATTCAATTACTCCTTCTCTTGCTTTAGAAGACATTTACTTCATTCAATTACTCCTTCTCTTGCTTTAGAAGACATTTACTTCATTCAATTACTCCTTCTCTTGCTTTAGAAGACATTTACTTCATTCAATTACTCCTTCTCTTGCTTTAGAAGACATTTACTTCATTCAATTACTCCTTCTCTTGCTTTAGAAGACATTTACTTCATTCAATGACTCCTTCTCTTGCTTTAGAAGACATTTACTTCATTCAATTACTCCTTCTCTTGCTTTAGAAGACATTTACTTCATTCAATTACTCCTTCTCTTGCTTTAGATGACATTTACTTCATTCAATTACTCCTTCTCTTGCTTTAGAAGACATTTACTTCATTCAATTACTCCTTCTCTTGCTTTAGATGACATTTACTTCATTCAATTACTCCTTGCTCTTGCTTTAGAAATTTCCTTCAACACTGGAAGTTTCATGTGGGGTGTCTAGTGATAGCATGGCCTCACCAAACCAATATGGTTGCAAGGGTATACCAAGATGGGTTCCAAGTTTATGAGAGGAGGGGAGGGGGAATTTTATTTGATAATCACCGAAGAAGAAGTCAAACAGTTAGTACCATATTTTTGATTGACTCACTGAAGCAACATTACATCACTCAGGACATACCCACAAGCATGATGACGCTACCATAATTATGTGAATTATTAGACATTTACATTTTTCAGGAAGAAGTGGTGCCAGAGGCCAGTGATTGGTTAGCTGGTGACAAGCTATATACTGCTCATGTCAACAAGGCTCGGCATTTTGTTTGTGTAGACTATCCTGGAGTCATACAGAACCAAGACAAGGCTTTGGCTACACTCGGGGGTCTGGATGCATTATCAAAGGTACAGTTGACAGTGCTTGAATGTTTCAATGATGGCAACAGATTTAAAACAGTGTATTCCCTTAGTGAATTTACACACAGAAGCCACAAACAGTATGTTGCATGATTTATTGCCTGGTATATTTTGCTGCATCTGACAAGGTGCAGTGAAATATGCCAGGCATAAATCGTGCAATCTATTGTTTGCGGCTTCTGTGTTAGATAGCAATAAAGAAAAGACGAAGTTGTTAAGTTTCCAGTTGTTTAGTTATTCTTTCTCATGGCACCTGTTTTGGCAATTCCTATCCAGAGAGATTCATGGCTTATATGGAAGTGTTTGTGTTCATGTCCATGTTCATGTTTTTTGATACTCCTATTGGTGCTCTCAGTTAGTGTTGCCTTCTTAGTTGCTTTCTCTGCCAGTCAGTCACAACTAGACCCAGGGAGTCTGCAACAGTCCAAGGACAATAAAAAAGTAGACAGAAATGCTTTAGAAAGGTAATGTTCAGAAATGAACAGGAAAAACTCTGGCAGAGATGAAGTGCTAGCAAGAGATAAACACATACAAACAAGCCATACAGGGTGCAAGTTGACTGCTGCCCCGGTTCACCTACTGGGAACTGCAGGGATGAAAGATAAGGGTGCCACAGAGTTCATTCATTTTGCTAAAATTCTCCTTGTGTGATCTATGGAAGGAGACTGGAGCACTTACAGCAATATCTATGTGCAATGGAAGTATAACTCCTGTGTGATCTATGGGAGGAGACTGGAGCACTTACAGCAATATCTATGTGCAATGGAAGTATAACTCCTGTGTGATCTATGGGAGGAGACTGGAGCACTCACAGCAATATCTATGTGCAATGGAAGTATAACTCCTGTGTGATCTATATAAGGAGACTGGAGCACTTACAGCAATATCTGTGTGCAATGGAAGTATAACTCCTGTGTGATCTATGAAAGGAGACTGGAGCACTTACAGCAATATCTATGTGCAATGGAAGTATAACTCCTGTGTGACCTATGGGAGGAGACTGGAGCACTCACAGCAATATATATGTGCAATGGAAGCATAACTCCTGCGTGATCTATATAAGGAGACTGGAGCACTTACAGCAATATCTATGTGCAATGGAAGTATAACTCCTATGTGATCTATGGAAGGAGACTGGAGCACTTACAGCAATATCAATGTGCAATGGAAGTATAACTCCTGTGTGATCTATGGAAGGAGACTGGAGCACTTAACAGCAATATCAATGTGCAATGGAAGTATAACTCCTGAGTGATCTATGGAAGGAGACTGGAGCACTTACAGCAATATCTATGTGCAATGGAAATATAACTCCTGTGTGATTTATGGAAGGAGACTGGAGCACTTACAGCAATATCTGTGTGCAATGGAAATATAACTTCTGTGGCCAGAACCTGCTGTGGGTATGTTAAGAGCCAGCATACATAGCAGTCAGATAATTATCATTCAGCATTTTGCTGAGGATTTCATACCATACAACTTGGTGTAGCAGCAGTGGATTGGCGCTGTATTTATCTGAGATTGCTGCAGAAACTTGGAAAAGACCCTGTACTATTGTGCATTTATTGTAAGAATTACTTTTCAGAATGTATTGAATAAAAATCCATGAAAATATAGTAACAAGACAGGGACGATGCTCCTTCAAGAACACATATTCTCTCTGATACTCTATGGAGCTTTAGACCAAGAAAGGTGATGTTAGAAATGCTGGAGCAATTGTGTATAGCATTTATGAGGAGTTCTAGTATAAACAGAAAACTAAGAGGGGATGCATTAGTTGTGTGGGGCTGTTGGCTATGAAATCCTTTGCACTATAGTCATTTGGGTAATGGGGTGCCATAACTTCTCCATCTTGCTGCCTGGAGGGGTCTGCCTGTTTTGATAAAGGTATGTGGAGTTAAACCATACAAATCACATTGCAAGATTTCAGCATGTGAATTGATAATTTTGCCACACCAAGAGCTATGGAGAAGCATGATCTCATGCCGGTTGGCAGGGCACTCAATGCTGATGACTATAGTAGCAAGCAACAATAGACACTCCTTAAATTGTCACAACTTTTTAAATAATTGTTTTTGTGTTTGTGTTTACTTTTGGTATAGGTCATTTCAGAAGATCTAAAATTGGAACTGACCTTCCGACCCAATGACCCTTATAGCAAGCCCACATTAGGCAGCTATAACCCCACCAGAAATCTGCTGCTGAAGGTCAGAAGAAGAGCAAAGGTTACCCAAGAGACAGGTGCATGCAGCCCAAGTTCTGGGGATGTGTTTGAGTATCAGGTGGAAGTGGTTGGAATTGTTGACAGAGTGTATATATTTGACAGTAAGTCAGTGGTAGTTATGTTTCAACAGAGTAGTCAGAGTGGATGTGTCTACATGTTACATGTTTATACACTCAACAACAAAGAAAGAAACCAGATAAAATCAGAGAGCATATATGTTTGAGCATACAGTCATTTTCATGTTTCAGTGAGTCTGTGCATTCAGCGAGTCTCCATGAGCATATAAGTTTGAGCATATTAGAAGGAAGGCCAAAGAGAAGATGGGTGCAGGGTGTGCGGATGATCTCCAGATGGGTGTGGTGTATCGGGCACGGGACATATTGCTTAGAATCGAGAGGTTTTCCAGAAAGTTGTTATGGGAGCGAGGTTCTGCAAAGGACATGCTATTGAATGAATGAATATATATATATTTTCATGTTTCAGTGAGTCACCATGACATGTATGTTTAAGATTTAACATTTTTGAGAGGAAGGCGGGAAGAAAGTTAGTATATTTCACTGTCATCATCCCATGAAAACCCTTAAAGTTAGTATATTTCACTGTCATCATCCCATGAAAGCCCTTAAAGTTAGTATATTTCACTGTCATCATCCCATGAAAGCCCTTAAAGTTAGTATATTTCACTGTCATCATCCCATGAAAGCCCTTACTAGTGACTTAAAAAGGTAATCTGATTAATATTTCTTATACACAGATTGGTAATATACACCTCAGCCTCATGAGTCACTACATGTTTTAAATTCTGTTTCTGGAACAGAGCTCTGTGACTTCCAGTTTCTGCCTGTAGTTAAGGAAGCAAATGGCAAGTACACCGAGATCCTGTCCAGCATTCGTCCAAACATTCATGATGACCGGATGGAATACTTGTCTAGAAGTGTCCCAGTTTTCCTACCTCCATATTCATTCTCAAGGCGAGACATACCTGTGTCATACAGCTTTGATACAGAAACTGCTCACCCTGGCGAGGAGAGCGAGAATGTTATCGGAATAGGTATGTATCTTCTTTATTGTCATTCATCCCTATCAGCAATTTGAGAATCAAGTGCTTCATTTGTTTGTGTCGTTTATACTGATGTTTGTAAGGGGATCCAAGTTGCTTGATGAAATTCTCCATTGAATTGAAAAGTGGCAAGGAAAATTCAGTAGAAAATGTATTCTGGAGAATTATCACACAGGACTCTCATGATGTCATAGTTCTGACTGATTTCTGGGCAGTGAATTAGATGTCTAGTCTTCTGGGTCAAATATAGTTTATCTTATTATGTACAGATGTTTTCATCTTATGATCTTCTTCTTTCATTTGGTGGTGTGTATGTCAGATACAGTTTATCTTATGTATGTTTTTGTTTGAAACACAGTTTATATTATGCACGTACATCTTTGCTTTAAACACTGTTTATTTTCTGTAAGCACATCTTTGTTTTAAACAGTTTATGTTATTGTATGTCTTGTCAGCTGTCTCTTACTACTGGTGATTATGCTGCAATGTTTTCTCAAGTGTACTAATGTATTCTGATACCCATTTCTGAAGCATACAAAGAATGCAATCTAGGAATATTTATTCTGTAATGTGTGTGCAATTGTGTATTCTTACGAGCGTAAGTTAATAAATAAGTCTCAAATGGCTGTAGAAAAATAACAACACATGATAACAACTTGAAACCAGTTTATTTTTATACATACATTGTCCCTTTATTTCTCAACATAATTTCCACCAACATTGATGCACTTATCCCATCATTTTATCAGTCCTCCCAAACAGGCTACATAGAACTGCGTGCTTTGTTTTTATTTACCGGCCATCCCACAGAACTGTGTGACTTACTTATTGACTCACCTTCATAATTGTTTCTACCCAGCTATGCACCGCTTTACGCGACAAACATTTGTCAGCATAACCACTGACAACCCACCTTGGCGGGAGACATTTCGCGAATGACGCCGAAGTTGAATGTGAAGTGAAAACATGGTTTAGAAAACAGAGCATGCAGTTCTATGCAGCCGGTTTGGGAGGACTGATAAAACAATGGGATAAGTGCATCAATGATGGTGGAAATTATGTTGAGAAATAAAGGGACAATGTATGTATAAAAATAAACTGGTTTCAAGTTGTTATCATATTTAGTTATTTTTCTACGGCCATTTATGACTTACTTATTAATTTAATCTCGTAATTCATTAATTTATTTTGGTTTATTATTGAAGGAATATTATAGTACTCTGAGAAATCCCTTAGTAAATGGGAATATTTGGTTAACATTTCTGCACCCATGTGATCATTCATGTGTACTTTTCCTCACCCACCAGTCATAGTGTGAGTGTGTTGTGTGTTAAATAAGGTCAAGATAATCCCAATGGAGATACTGTTAGTGAAGTCAGTAAAGTAAAGTAATGGGTCTCTGTTTTTGACATGCCTTGATGCATGTGTTGCTAGCCCCAGTCAGCACATGAGCAGTGATGTGGTCAAAACATGTCGGCCATCTTTACCTCCACAGACATGTCCTGGCAGCCATGTTGAGGCTGGGTCGGCCTGAGATCCAACTTGGTGCGAACTCAAACCTATGACCACCAGGTTGGCAGGCTATAACAGCTATAATAGGTAATAGCATGATGAGGTGGAATGCCCTGCTCCTTTGCTAACCATCTTTTAGGCACAAAATGTTTGCTGGCGTTTACCAACTTATCTCTCTCTCTCTCTCTCTCTCTCTCTCTAGACAGGAAGAAGAGAATGCACGGTACCATTCACATTACTTATGGTAATCCTGAAGTCCCAAAGGAACCAGACCCGGTTGCATTTGATCATATAATAAAGCTGCCCAACCAGGCTGAAGGTCTAGAGGAACTGCGGAAGGTAACTCAGACAATGAAATCTACTTATGTATCCTAGCATGATGTGATGCATTCCAGTACAATAGTTATTGAACTGACAAGATAGCTATATATTCTAATGAACTGCTCTTTTTATGTGATACATGATGATTATACAAGGGCTATTTAAAAATCAACCACCGATTGGCTGGTAAAAATAAACTGGTTGCCATAGCGACACCGTTAATTGCTTGCATCATTCAGTTGTCTTTTAGCTCACTACACATCAACTTACAGTCACATTTGTTCAGTGGTTTCACGAATCGCGAATGAATAAACATGGACACTGTTATTGCCTTTCCCACCAGCTGTGAAATTTGTGGTGTGATTCGTTTTCTTCAAGTCTGTTTTGTATTGTCACAGAGAGGTTAGGTTACCACAAATTCTGTTCATGTGGGTACCAAAGCAATTGACTGATGTTCACAAAGCTCAAAGAATGGGCTCTGCTTTGACGTTCCTTCTACGCTACTGGGAAGAGGGGAATGCATTTCTTGACAGAATAGTTACTGGGAATGAGACATGGGTTCTCTTTGTGAATGCAGAAATGAAGGACATTCAAAACAGTGGATGCATACTCATTCTCTAAACAAGCCCAAATAACTCAAGCAAACATTTTCACAATGAAAGATGATTATTATAGTGTTCTGGGAACACAAGGGCATTTTAAAAAATGGAATTCATGACACTAGGGATCACAATAACGTAAGAAGTTTATTGTGAAACACTGAAGAAGCTTCGTCGGTCGATCCAAAACAGAAGGCAGGTAATGCTCAACAATGGCATCATCCTGCATGACAACATGCTGCCCCATTCTGCTGCTCGCACAAAGGCAGTTTAAGTGGAAGATTTTCAACCCCCTCCCCCTTATAGCCTGGACTTGGCACCAAGCAATTATCATCTCTTCGGCAAGATGAAGGTCTGGCTGGCTACCCAGCGCTTCGACACCACCGAGGGGCTCAGGGATGTGGTCAACAACTGGCTAAGTATCCTTGCGGCCCCATTCCTTGATGGGGGGTTACAGAAACTCGTGCCAAGGTATGACAAGTGCGTGAATCTAATTAGATGGTGACTATGTAGAAAAGTAATGCAGTAATATATGTAATTTGTATGTATTTAGATGTTATTGTCAATTTGTTTAAATTTTTACCAGCCAATCGAAGGTTGATTTTGGAATAGCTTTTGTATATCACAACATGATAGGAGTGTTCCCTAACTTAATAGTTTGTCAAGTATGCCATTGGGATTTGAATTGTTAGATCTTCACATATTTTAGGCCACATAAAATAGGGTTTTTAGTTTCCAGGCTTTTGTTTTTGTGTTAAACATTGAATGGCCTTTGATTGTTTGTGTGTACCTCTATACACGCATACACATATGTGTGGGAGTGTATTCATGCACACAACAAATGTGGCATATACCCAACTCAACCTACAAAAACGTCAGATTTGCCTTGAGAATATCTAGAGACCACCATAGAAAAAAGGTTGATAAATATGGCTATGATCCAAACCGACTCTGTGGTGAAGGGGTTACGAACGCTGTTCGTAATCCCACATACCAGTGTTCGAAACACAGCTGTGGGCGATTTGGCAGCAGAATGCCTTGCATTGGCTTTTTACGAAATGGTATGGGTGCCAGTCATTCAGAAAGCAATGGCAAACTACTGAACGTAAACTTGCCCAGGAATCAGGAATAGTCAAAATGCTGGGGTTGACTGCTACGTCCTGTAAAGGATATGCAACAAGTATTTTTTTTTAATGATCCAAAATGTATGTTATATATTGTTTGTGATTGTGACATTTCATATTCCTAGTTGAGTATTCTTGTCGTTGCTTGTTTCATTAATTATATAGACTTTGGTTGAATTGTTCTTTTGTAACTTGTACAATAGTTATCTCTTAACACAATAGTTATCTCTTAACACAATAGTTATCTCTTAACACAATAGTTATCTCTTAACACAATAGTTATTTGTCTTAACACGAGTTTTTGTTATCTTAACACAACATTTTATATCCTCACACTATAATGATGAAAATAACTGAAAATAGATAAAGAAATGCAAGAACAATACAGAGTGACTGTGAAAAATAGGTACAATGCAATAACTAAAATACAGAGTATAGATGAACAATGGGAAATGTTAAGGGACTCCATTCATCAAACTAGCAAAGAAGTATTACCGGAGAGAGGCAAAATAGCTAAGAAAAAATGGATGAATGAAGATATCTTAAAACTGATGGACAAAAGAAAACAGAGTAAAAATGACAAACAAGAATACGCTAAGATAAATAAAGAAATAAAAGATAAATGTGGGAAGGCTAAAGAAAGTTGGTTAAACGAGCAATGCAAAAAAATTGAATTAAATTCCATTAAAGATACAAAAAATATGCACAGAAAAATCAGTGAGCTTACAGGAAGAAAAATAAGAATAAATACAGGGTGTTTGAAATCAAAAACAGGAAAGATAATATTAGAGGAAGATGCTATAATGAAGAGGTGGAATGAGTATATAAGAGAATTATATGAAGGAGAAAGGGGAGAATTAACAGAAGATAGTAACTTAGAAGGTCCACCTATTCTGAAAGAAGAAGTCGCTGACGCTATGAAACGTATGAAGAAAGGAAAAACAGCGGGGCCAGATGAAATCACAATAGAAGAATTAGAAGTATTGGGAGAATTTGGAGTAGATATATTAACCAAAATGTTGAATGATATTTACAGCAGTGGATATTTACCCAGTGATATGCTGAAATCTTTATTTATAGCTATACCAAAAAGACCAGGAGCAATTGATTGTGAAGATTTTCGTACAATTAACCTTATAAACCATATCACTAAGCTTCTACTCAGAATCATAATGAGAAGAATCAAAAAGAAAATAAAAATGGAAATTAGTGAAGAACAGTATGGATTTGTGGAAGGAAAGGGCACAAACAATGCAATTTATACATTACGGACACTAATAGAAAGGTCAATAGAGAAACAGAGAGACATATATTTGTGCTTCATAGATTATACTAAGGCATTTGATAAAGTAAAACATGATGAACTGATTAAAATGTTGGAAGATATCAACATTGATGGAAAAGATTTAAGAATAATAAAGAATGTTTACTGGAACCAAGTAGCAGCAATTAAAATGGGAAATAAAGAGGGTAGTTACAAACGGATAAAGCTAGGAGTACGACAAGGGTGTGTCTTGTCACCAGATCTTTTCTCCCTGTATAGCGAAGTAATAATGAGAGAGATCAAAGAGATGCCAGGAATACTAGTTGGAGGTTATAATATAAATAATATACGCTATGCAGATGACACAGTATTGGTGGCGGATAATTCAACAGACCTACAACAATTATTAGACGTTGTTGTAACAGAGAGTGCAAGGAAAGGACTCTCCTTGAATATCAAGAAAACAGTAACAATGGTAATATCAAAGAAAATGGTGACACCAAAATGTGACATAGAAATAGAAGGGAAAATCCTTAACCAAGTTGATAATTTTAGATACCTAGGGGCATTTATAACATCAGATGGAAGATGTACAACAGAGATTAGGAGTAGAATAGGGCAGGCAAAAGCCACTTTTCAGAAAATGAAGAGTATCTTATGCAATAAGTCACTATCACTGAATGTAAGAAAGAGAGTGCTGAAATGCTATGTAGAACCAGTTTTGCTGTATGGCAGTGAATCTTGGAACGTAAATGAACAAATTAAGAAGAAATTAGAAGCAACAGAGATGTGGTTCCTGAGACGAATGTTGCGAATTCCTTGGACTGCCAGAGTAACTAACGACGACTGCCTGAAACAGGCTAATGAAACTAGAACATTATATACAACAATAAGACAGAGACAAACATCTTTCTTCGGTCACGTGATGAGAAGAGAGGCATTGGAGAACATCGTAACAACTGGAAAGATCGAGGGGAAGAGAGGCAGAGGTAGACCAAGAGAAGTGATGCTGGATGGATTGAGACGGTGGCATGGAGGAATATCAGCACCAGAGTTGATCCAGAAAACCAAAGACCGAGATCTATGGAGAGCCATGAACGCCTACGCCAGCCGGCACGGCACTTGATGATGATGATGATAATGATGTAACCAAACACAGTAATTGTGCTAACTGGGATATGCTACCACCAAACTAGGATGTTCTACCAAACTGACATTGTCTTCTTGTAGTACATGTCATGTGGTGTTGGTGATCATGTCTGTCCACAGTCCTGTGTCACCTTAATGCCAATCACTTCTGATACCAATGTTCCTCCTTGCCATGATGTCAAACTGTCCAGCATCTTCTCTCTCGGTCTCTCTGTGTGCATCTCCTCCCCCCTCCAACTTTCCTGGTGTCATGACATACTCCAACTTTCCTGGTGTCATGACATACTCCAACTTTCCTGGTGTCTTGACACACTCCAACTTTCCTGTTGTCATGACATCCCAGTTAGGAGGTGTATCCCAGTGTGTGGT
Source organism: Cepaea hortensis (assembly GCA_963921405.1). Classification (NCBI taxonomy): domain Eukaryota; kingdom Metazoa; phylum Mollusca; class Gastropoda; order Stylommatophora; family Helicidae; genus Cepaea; species Cepaea hortensis. Next base: position 83,444,067 of record OY992884.1, on the reverse strand, counting down.
GTTTATCTTTCCTGTGAAAGTATTTATACATCCTAATATTATAAGTATGTAACCCAACAAGTCATGGGAATACGGTAGCAGACCTCATCAGGTCAGTATCACCTTGTGTGTTGCAAACATCCCTGCACTAGGGCAGGCATACAGTGCCCAATCTCTCCCAGCAGACGCTGAACTTGAACATTCTCCTTAGACAAAGCTCTGATGCCCTGTCATGTTCTGCACTGTGTGATTGTGATTTCTTGACCTGGGTTACCAGACCTTACCCAGGCTACACAAGTGTGCTGATGAATTTTAGTGTACCTTGACAGCTGACATTGTGATTTACACCTCAACTCATGGAGTCTTCTTGTGTTTCTGAAGTCGTGATCATTGAACACCTCAACTCATGGAGTCACTTTGTGTTTCTGAAGTCGTCATCATTGAACACTTTAACTCATGGAGTCTTCTTGTGTTTCTGATGTTGTCATCATTGAACACCTTAACTCATGGAGTCTTCATGTGTTTCTGAAGTCGTCATCATGGAACACCTCAACTCATGGAGTCACCTTGTTGTGAAGTCATCCCAGTTTAACACCCAAGTTATAGTATTTTCCCTGTGGTCACCTGTACTTTGCTTTTCAGTTATGATTATCTTATTTTTCATTTTATATTTTACTCTGGGAAGCAAAAATAGGAATACTGGGGTCATCCTATCCCATAAAGCCATGAACTAGTATGTTTGAAGTGAAACCACTACACACGTCTGCATATGAATTATCTTTACATTTGTAATTCTTGTTTCAGCTTTTTGAGAAGCAGCCTCTGTGGAGTAAGGCTGCGCTGAAGCCTCACCTGGTCAAGGTGCAAATCTCATACGTGAAATTTTTGTTGCCTCTGGTCTCCTACTATTTCATCAATGGGCCCTGGAAGAACCTGTGGTGCAGGTTCGGGTACGACCCCAGGAAAGATCCTAAAGCTAAGATATACCAGACCCTGGACTACAGAGTCAGGTCAAGTATGTGGTTTTTTAAATATGTTTGATCATTGATTAGAAAGTTAGGTTGCGTGTGTGTGATCAGTTGATAACAGATTTATGTTAGGTATGTGTGATTGATGACAGAGTTAGGTTGTGTATGTGTGATCAATTGATTACAGACTTAGGTCTGGTATGTGTGATCAATTGATTTCAGAGTTAGGTTGTGTGTGTGTGTGTGTGTGTGATCATTTGATTACAAAGTATGCCAGGTATGTGTGATCAGTTGATTACAGAGTTAGGTCAGGTATGTGTGATCAATTGATTACAGAGTTAGGTCAGGTATGTGTGATCAGTTGATTACAGAGTTAGGTCAGGTAATGAGTGATCAATTGATGATAGAGTTAGGTTCAGGTATGTGTGATCAATTGATGACAGAGTTAGGTTGTGTATGTGTGATCAGTTGATTACAGACTCAGGTCAGGTATTGTGATCAGTTGATTACAGAGTTAGGTTGTGTGTGTGTGTGTGATCAATTCTTCTTCTTTGCGTTCATCCGGAGTGATTTTTTCAGATGTGATTGCGGTGTGTCTGGTTAGGCACCCTCGGGTCGAAACCCTCAGGCCAACACATCCGACTTTTAGCGTGCATTTTTGACCAGGTTAGCAATCCTGGGAGACTCTCACTTTTGTGGTACCGTCCACATCTCAGCTGGTCTAGTTGGAACAGTCGAAGACTACACGGTCATCCCTCAAGTGAAGGCAGGGACAGTCCATAGCATTTTCCGCCATCCTGGGTGGCTTCCATAATTGCAGAGCCGGCACATAACGCTCTGGTGCTGGGTTTACCGAGGGAATCGTCACGTCCTGCTCATGGCTGTTTTAATTCCTCACTTCAATATATTGGGCATTTCGCTCGCCCTGGGCCGTTCCTGCACAAACCAGTCAGCTCTGCGGTTGGTTTCCACTAAGCGAGTTTTCGGACATGTGCTTGTCCCTGTACCCATCAGAGCTGTTCCAGGCACGGCGGACATTCGGAAAACTACCTAGTCAGAGCTGTTCCGAACAAGAGCGGCATTCAGAAACTAGGTAGTCAGAGCTGTTCCTAGCACGGGAGACATTCGGACGAGACATTTCACTCGGACGTAAATGCGTAGTGTAAATTTTTAGTTTGCCACCCGTAGGACGACACTTCCGACTTCCGGCGGGCATTTTTTAGTGAGGTTAGCCTTCCTCTGGTTTCGAGACACGTTAGACTGTTGTAATGTCACCCACATCTCAGCTGGTCAAGATAGAACGATCAACGATATCGTGGTCTGCCCTCAAGGGAAGGCAGGGGCAGACCATGGGCATTATCTCGCTATCCAAGGAGGCTTCCATAATTGCAGAGCCGGCACATATTGCTCTGAGACTGGGCTCACCCAAGGAGTTTCCACGTCCTGCTCATGGCTGCTTTAGTTCCTCACTTCCATGTGTTGGGCATCCCACTTGCCACTGATCGCTCAATCACACACCAGGAGCGGTCAGACTGCGAGTGACATCCACTCGGTAAGCTTTTGCTTGTGACTTCAGACCACGCAATAGGTTCGCTCGCCGTGCGTTCCATTTTGCGTTGATGAGACATTATTCCACTTTTGTCTACACTCTCTATGAGTTAGATACAGACAGTTTCCGTAACCCTTCGACTGGGGCACTTTTCTGACTTTTTTGTACTCGCTCACGAGGTAGGCTACATGTGCTGCCGGCTCAGCACCTTACCTTCGTGCAGCAGTGAACGGGAAACGGCCAGGCCCCTTCATCTGGGAATCTCTCATATCCCCCAGCTGGGAGCCTTCGAACATGTATCAGACCTGAGCATGTAGCTTGCTCAGTATCATGTTTCTATTTTCCGGTAGACGGGTATCAGCCTGGCTCTAAGATCCGAGGGTTTGTGGCTTAGAGGCGTTCAGCCACAGCCCTCGACAGGGAGCCTTAAGAGTTTTGTCCGGACCATTAAATTCTGCCTTTGTGCACCTCATTTAAATTTTGACTGCTATCCTCAGTCTATGCCTGCAGAGCAGCAGGTTGTGTCTCTCTTAGTCTGGTCCCTATCCCATAAGCTGTCCGATATGTAATTTTTCACCCATCGGTAAGCAAATGGGGTCTATGGGACACGCAAGCTCCCCCACCACGTCAAGGTGGAGACACATCGGGGGAGTGTGATCAATTGATTACAGAGTTATGTCAGGTATGTGTGATCAGTTTATTACAGTTAGGTTGTATTAGTTAGTTAGTTAGTCTTTCCTCTTGAGCCTAAGGCGGCACATAGGGCAGAAGTCCTGTCTCTCCATGCTTGGCGGTTCGCTGCTACCTGTTGTAGATCTTGGATATTTACTTGGCCATTGAATGAGCCTTCTCTAATGATAATTCTACGCAGGGTCTCTCTTGGTCTTCCCCATTTTCTTTTCCCTACTGGTGACCATATGAGGGCTTGGTAGGGGAGTCTTGACTTGTCCATTCTGAGTACATGGCCGATGTAGTTCCAACGGCGTCTTCTTATGAAATTGGATACTGTATCTTGCTTAGTCTCTTGTCTTATTTGCGAATTGGTTCTGAAGTCTGTCCAGTGGATGTTTAGAAGTCTTCTAAGACATTTGTTCTCAAAATTGTCTAATTTTTTATCTAAAGCTACCGTTGATTTCCAACTTTCACATCCATACGTTAACACTGGAATCACACAAGAGTTGAAGATTTTAAGTTTTGTGTGTTTGCTGAGTGTCTTTGACTTCCAGATGTTTGACAGTTTATTGAAGGCACTAGATGCCAGTGCGATTCTAGATGATATTTCTGGTGTTGAGTCCCCTGTAGATGTCATTTTGCTTCCTAGGTATGTGAAGCTGTTGACTTTTTCAAGAACGTAGCTGTTCAGTTTGGTGTCATCTGAACTGTTGGTAAGATCAATAGTCTTTGTTTTTGTGGTGTTAATTTGGAGACCAATTTGCCCTGAAACATTTTGGAGGTGGTTTATTTTCTCTTGGGCATCCGGGTGTGTTGAACTCAAAAGCACTATGTCGTCGGCAAAGTCCAGGTCTTCTAGAATTTTGTCAACCCAATGGATACCCATATTTGTGTTGTTTGTGCATTTGCGCATGACCCAATCGATAGCTATTCCAAAAAGCATCGGTGATAAGACACAACCCTGTTTCACTCCTGTTTCGACTGAGAACCAGTCAGAGTTGCCTGTTTCTGTTCTTACGCAGCAACGTGTTTCTTTGTAGAAAGATTTTATGAGGTTGGTATATTTGGTAGGAAAACCATAGATGTTAAGTAGATTCCAAAGTGAAGGACGGTGGATACTGTCGAAGGCTTTTTGAAAGTCGACAAAGTTGGTGATTAATTTCGACTGGAATTCTACGGAGTCTTCAATGATTATTCTGAGGGTGAAAATGTGGTCTATGCATGACCGTTTTGGTCTGAAGCCTGCTTGTTCTTCTCTGAGCCTTTCATCTATCGCCTTTTTCAATCTCTCAAGTAACATGCTACAAAAAAGTTTTCCTGGTACTGACAATAGAGTGATACCACGCCAATTATTGCAATCAGACATATCGCCTTTTTAGGTAGTTTGAAAATTACACCATCTTTCCACTGTTGTGGTGGGGATTCGCTTTGTCAGATTTCATTGATCAGCTGTAACAAACGTTGTAAGGTGTTCTCATCTGCTGCTTTGAGCATTTCTCCTGAGATTTCATCTTCCCCAACAGCTTTGTTGTTCTTCAATTTTTTGATGGCTGCTTTAATTTCTTCCATGGTGAATGACTCGCAGGAGGCATCTAGTGGGGGCATAGTAATTTCTCCATCCAGGTTCGGTTAGGTTGTATATGTGTGATCAATTGATGACAGAGTTAGGTCAGGTATGAGTGATCAATTGATGACAGAGTTAGGTCAGGTTCGTGTGATCAGTTGATGACAGAGTTAGGTCAGGTATGTGTGATTAGTTGATGACAGAGTTAGGTCAGGTATGTGTGATCAGTTGATTTCAGAGTTAGGTCAGGTATGTGTGATCAATTGATTACAGAGTTATATCAGGTATGTGTGATTAGTCGATTACAGAGTTAGGTCAGATATGTGTGATCAATTGATGATAGAGTTAGGTCAGGTATATGTGATCAGTTGATTACAGTGTTAGGTTGTGTATGTGTGATCAATTGATTACAGAGTTAGGTCAAGTATGTGTGATCTGTCGATTGCAGAGTTAGGTCAGGTATGTGTGATCAATTGATGACAGAGTTAGGTCAGGTATATGTGATCAGTTGATTACAGTGTTAGGTTGTGTATGTGTGATCAATTGATTACAGAGTTAGGTCAGGTATGTGTGATCAATTGATTACAGATTTAGGTCAGGTATGTGTGATCAGTCGATTACAGACTTAGATCAGGTATGTGTGATCAATTGATGACAGAGTTAGGTCAGATGTATGTGATCAGTTGATTACAGTGTTAGGTTGTGTATGTGTCATCAATTGATTACAGAGTTAGGTTGTGTATGTGTGATCAATTGACGACAGAGTTAGGTCAGGTATATGTGATCAGTTGATTACAGTGTTAGGTTGTGTATGTGTGATCAATTGATTACAGAGTTAGGTCAGGTATGTGTGATCAATTGATTACAGATTTAGGTCAGGTATGTGTGATCAGTCGATTACAGACTTAGATCAGGTATGTGTGATCAATTGATGACAGAGTTAGGTCAGATATATATGATCAGTTGATTACAGTGTTAGGTTGTGTATGTGTGATCAATTGATTACAGAGTTAGGTTGTGTATGTGTGATCAATTGATTACAGAGTTAGGTCAGGTATGTGTGATCAATTGATTACAGAGTTAGGTTGTGTATGTGTGATGAATTGATTACAGACTTAGGTCAGGTATGTTTAATTTATTACAGGTTTGAGTCCTGTCTCGTTCTCGTTCATTTTTTTTTTTTTTTTTTGCATTTGCTCGCTTTGAACTCAAGCATAGTCCATACACATGCTTCTACTTCTAGAGAACTGGACTGATTTTTGCTTGTGGATTAGCTCTTCCTATTACCATTGTCCCTCGCCATCAGGCGAATCCACTCTGACTTCTGAGGTACTTTCAGTTTGCGTCCCCCAAGTCAAGAATAAGTCAGCATTTTAATCCAACTGACCAGTGTAGGGGCTGAACCCGCTACCTCTGCATCAGCACACTGGAAGTTTAAGGACAAGTGCAAAGAGATGTTTGATTAATTGACTACAGAGTTAGGCTGTCTGTATAGATTGATTGATTGATTTAGGAACCGACATCACAGCATTTGGGGCATTACAATAAGCGCTCCGTCCCCATCCTCAGCAGCCAGTGAAGAGTTCCAACACCAATAGTTCCAATAGCAATCTGATTATATGTCCGTCTCGCCTTTCCTCTGAGCATCGAGCCAGATCCCCTCGTCACTCCTCGTTGTCTCATTCTTGCCAGACCATGGTGATCCATTTGCTCCTCCGAGGTGTATAAGTGCTCCCACAAGGCCGCAAACACGTCTGCCTTGTCATGCATCAATACTCCACCAAGTTTTGCAGAGCCAGCCAATCTGTCCGCCTGTTCATTCCCCAGCTAACCTGCATGCCCCGGAGAAAAGATCCAGGTGATGCTTGCCACCTGTGACCTCCGAAGCGAAGCAAGCCACTCTGCACGAAGCCTACCTATCCTCACCCTCCTCAGCATGCTTTCTGAGTCAGTTACAATCACAATGTGTGTATGTATCGTGTTCTCCATCCAGCGGAAAACTGCACTGACCACCTCCACCTCCATTCTTAAACTACATGTTGTGGTATCATACGCCAGGCTCTCCTGCATCAAACGTCTGTTTAGTTGACTGCAAAGTTGTGTCATATATTAGACAAGAATGTCCAGCCAACTTCATTCCTGATGTGTTTATCTGTAGCTGATGTTAATGTTGCAGTGATTATCTCTTGTATTGTCTGCCCATTTGATGTCAAGAATACATTCAACTCAGGCTGACCAGATTTGGTTGATTTCTTGTTTTCAAGTGGCCAACAGGCAAAAGGTAGAAGCAAAACGAGGTCAAGAGGTTCTCAGGATTTCTCACGGTGGGCAGAAGCTACAGCCAAATACAGCCTTGATTCCTCAGCGAGACTCTTCAGACAGTTCACAGACTGAACCTGTAGCCTCCACGGTGAGTTTGTGTTTATATTTTACAGAGTTACTCTTGTCTGTTTACATTTGCATTCTATTCACTGTTTATGTGTGTTCACAAGAGCATTCTATTCACTGTTTATGTGTGTTCACAAGAGCATTCTATTCACTGTTTATGTGTGTTCACAAGAGCATTCTATTCACTGTTTATGTGTGTTCACAAGAGCATTCTATTCACTGTTTACATGTGTTCACAAGAGCATTCTATTCACTGTTTATGTGTGTTCACAAGGACTTTCCTAATTAGTTTGGTATTTCAGTTTACTTTAGTGTGGAGTATCAATATTGCACTCAGGACATGTCCATGGGTGCTTAGACTTTCTCTGTAGGTCCAACAGTACACAGTGCCAACTCAGTGTCCTTTGATAAGCCTCTTTCTGAACTTGGTTTGCTGCTCATTTCTGATTATTCCAATCTTCAATTTGAACGTTTACTTTCTAACTATTCATGTTTATTCACTAAGTTGAAAGTCCTTGTTTTATCCCAGTTATTTAAGGTTGGGTTGATCCATTGGTTGACCTCATATAATGCCAGTACTAACCAGTCTCTGATATAATGACAGTACAACCAGTCTCTGATATAATGATAGTACTGACCAGCCTCTGATATAATGATAGTACTGACCAGCCTCTGATATAATGATAGTACTGACCAGCCTCTGATATAACATACAACCAGTCTGATATAATAACAGTACCAACCAGCTTCTGATATAATGACATACAATCAGCCTCTTATATAATGACATACAACCAGCCTCTTATATAATGACGTACAACCAGCCTCTTATATGATGACAGTACTGACAAACCTCTGATATAATGCCATACAGTCAGCCTATAATTGACAGTACCCACTAGCCTCTGATGAGTTGAGTTGAGCTGAATCAAGAACTGACATCAATGCACTCATGGCATTCCCATAAGTGCTCAGTCGTCTTCCCAGCCAGCGTAGAGTTCCAATACTAATGGTGCCCGTTGCAATCTGATTATATGTCTATCTTGCTCTACCTCTGAGTGAGGACTATATGCCAGATCCACTGACCACCCCTTGCTGCTGCATTCTTTATAGACCATGATTGTCTATCTGTTCTTCTGCATTATTCACATGCTCCCAGAGGCCCTCCACCACATCTGCCTTATTGATTGATTTAGGAACCTACATCACAGTATTCGGGGCATTCCCATAAGCGCTCCGTCCCCAACTTCAGCAGCCAGCGAAGCGTTCCAACACCAATAGTTCCAGTAGCAATCTGATTATATGTCCGTCTTGCCTTTCCTCTGAGCGTCGAATAGTTTTATCAGTTCTCCCAAACCGACTGCATAAATCTGCGTGCCCTGTTTTCACCTGCCATCCCACAGAACTGTGTGACTTACTTATTGACTCGCCCTCGCAACCTTTTTCTACCCAACTCTAAGGGGCTAAGGCCACTGAAAACCCACATTGGCGGGAGACATTTCATGAATGATGCAGAAGTTGAATGTGAAGTGGAAACGTGATTTAGAAAATAGATCATGCAGTTGTATGCAACCGGTTTGGGAAAACTGATAAAACTATGGGATAAGTGCATCAATGTTGGTGGAAATTATGTTGAGAAATAAAGGGGCAATGTATGTACACAAATAAACTGCTTTCAAGTTGTTATCATATTTAGTTATTTTTCTACAGCCATTTGTGACTTACTTATTAACTTACCCTCATATATAATGTTCTAGTTTCATTAGCCGTTTCAGGCAGTCATTGTTAGTTACCCTGGCAGTCCAATTTCTTCTTAATTTGCTCATTTACATTCCAAGATTCACTGCCATACAGCAAAACTGGTTCTACATAGCATTTCAGCACGCTCTTTCTTACATTCAGTGATAGTGACTTATTGCATAAAATACTCTTCATTTTCTGAAATGCGGCTTTTGCTTGCCCTATTCTGCTCTTAATCTCTGTTGTACATCGTCCATCTGATATTATAAATGCTCCTCCCCCCCCCCCCAATCTTTTTTTTTTTGTTCGCATATTCTTTATAGGACATCGCTGTCAACATCAGCGTCTTTCTGCTGATTGTTGATTTCTCTGCAAGATTACGCTCAGTAGTTTGCCATTGCTTTCTGAGCAACCGATTCACATACCCCTAAGTTACCGACACGGAGAGAACCGCCACCAATTCTCGCGCATGTCACATTACTCACGAGAGTATATGGGATTGCGGAGAAAGTCGTGTAACACCTGGACCAGGGAGACCGGCTATAAATGCCCCTAGGTATCTAAAATTATCCACTTGGTTAAGAATTTTTTCTTCTATTTCCTCTAAAAGTTCCTCTATAACAGTGGTTCTCAACCTTTTTTGGCCTGTGCCTCTCTTCACCATATTTTCAGAACGTCATTCCCCCCCTTTCATCGTTCCTATCTAAAAATCCCCCCACCCCTAAAAAACGTAAAAAATGGAAGGTAAATGTAATAGCATATACTAAAACAAGTCTAGACATCCACATAAAACATGATTTGTGGGTCTACTTACTTTATAAAATGAATTTTAGAAGGATGAGACATACATAACTGTAAAGTATGAAGGGAAAAACAATATCAAGTAATCGGTTCTTGATCTTGAAATGGTCTTCATTCCCCCCTTGGAAACCCTAAAATTCCCCCCCCCCCCCTCTGGGGGGGGGGGAGAATTCCCCACCGGTTGAGAACCACTGCTCTATAAGTACTGGAGAGTTGGTCATAGACCATAACTTTAGGAAGGGAATATCCCAACTGCACCTCCCTGCGGTAGAGGATGGGAAACACACCACGGTGTGGCTAACAGCTCTGGGGACCGAGTATCCACCGGAATAAGTGGACAACTCTTCAGCTGAGCAGAGCAGGGCGCTCAATTGTCCTTACAGTCGGAAATGGCTGTCAAAGGCAGAGGTAAAAGACCACCATGTGGATGTGGAAGGCAAGGGGAAACCACCACATTATCTTCTCAAGACTTCATGAGAAGAGTAGTCCTGAATTAATAGCTGCCCCGGGAAGGTTAACCCGGTCAACAAATGCCCGCAGAAGTCAGATGTGTCAGCCTAACGGCGCAAGAACGCAGCTCTGCTGTAAACAGGCACAGCGCAATCACGTCCGGAAAAAAAAACTCCGGATGAATGCAGAAGAAGAAGAATTAATAGCTGAATTTCTATTTCCTTAGCGCCTGCTGGCCACTCCCTACACTTACATCCCAATGTGATTATAACACCACACACAAGTCTGAGTTTCTATTTCCTTAGCGCCTGCTGGCCACTCCCTACACTTACATCCCAATGTGATTATAACCCCACACAAGTCTGAGTTTCTGTTTGACACTCTGACCCACTCCTTGCATCTGCCAATCTTATCTAATGGGCACACTTCTCTAATGGTATCTTCTGCTTGAGCCATCCATGATCTTCCTCTTAACAGCCTGTAGCACTTGACTACATCTAGGGAATCATGCAGGAGGTGTTCCTTGTCTGCAGCTACCTTGAGTTATGACCTTGCACCTTGCCTACAACACCTTGAGTTATGACCTTGCACCTTGCCTACAACACCTTGAGTTATGACCTTGCACCTTGCCTACAACACCTTGAGTTATGACCTTGCACCTTGCCTACAACACCTTGAGTTATGACCTTGCACCTTGCCTACAACACCTTGAGTTATGACCTTGCACCTTGCCTACAACACCTTGAGTTATGACCTTGCACCTTGCCTACAACACCTTGAGTTATGACCTTGCACCTTGCCTACAACACCTTGAGTTATGACCTTGCACCTTGCCTACAACACCTTGAGTTATGACCTTGCACCTTGCCTACAACACCTTGAGTTATGACCTTGCACCTTGCCTACAACACCTTGAGTTATGACCTTGCACCTTGCCTACAACACCTTGAGTTATGACCTTGCACCTTGCCTACAACACCTTGAGTTATGACCTTGCACCTTGCCTGTAACCTTGAGTCTGTCTGCAATGGTTGGTAGCACCAGGATGTATTGCATACACACTTTTGGGGTTTCCCTTGTACCTCATGGCTTCATTCTGTATGCTGTCGAGTTTAACTAACTGACTCTTTGAGATGGTGAGCATTCCTAGTCCATACTCAACCACTGAAATGATCAAGTGCTGAAAAAGGGTTAATAACATGATATAATGATATGTCATACAACCAGTGTCTAATATAATGACAGTACCAGCCTCTGATATAATGACAGTTCCAGACTCTGATATAATGACAGTACCAGCCTCTGATATAATGACATACAACCAGCCTCTGATATAATGACAGTACCAGCTTCTGATATAATGACATACAACCAGCCTCTGATATAATGACATACAAACAGCCTCTTATATAATGACATACAACCAGCTTCTGATATAATGACATACAACTAGCCTCTGATATAATGACATACAACCAGCCTTTTATATAATGACATACAACCAGCCTTTTATATAATGACATACAACCAGCCTCTGATATAAGACAGTACTGAACAGCCTCTTATATAATAACATTCAACCAGCCTCTGATATAATGACATATAACCAGCCTCTGATATAAGACAGTACTGAACAGCCTCTGATATAATAACATTCAACCAGCCTCTGGTATAATGACAGTACTAGCCTCTAATATAATGACATACAAACAGCCTCTTATATAATGACATACAACCAGCCTCTGATATAATGACATATAACCAGCCTCTGATATAATAACATTCAACCAGCCTCTGATATAATGACAGTACTAGCCTCTGATATAATGACATACAAACAGCCTCTTATATAATGACAGTACCAGCTATCCTCTGATATAACAGTACTTACCAGCCTATCTGCACTATTAGTCGTTAGTCGTGGTTCCATCTTCATGGCAGAGGATCGACCCATAATGCTCTGTTCCCGTATCAGTAAATATCACACATAATGCTCCTCACTGTCCCATGTGAAAAGTGGAGCAGACAACATTCCTTACAAACCAGCAGCACACACAGGCATACATGCATTAGACCACTGCCTGAATACCAACACAATAGCCCTCCACTAAAATTACAGTTCATCTTTAATGGAAGTAGAGTCACTAGAAAACCAGCAGTTGCACACACACATTACTGCATACAGCAAAACCAGCTAATTCAGCACTGGCCATCCACAGTTTTTCTGAATGTGCTGTGCACAATTCAAACAATCACAGGTTGGTATAAAAGCATTCTACATGAAACCCAAAGCTCACACTGTTGCTCCACGCACTTAACTCGGTAGCTGGACGATGTAACTATGTACTACCAGTCCAAAATGAGGAAAATGCATAAGCAAAGTGTAGCCAGAAGTAAAAACACTACAGAGGTTTTAACAGCTCAACACCCTATCCGCCATATTGCACCGGAAGTCATTTGCAGTATTGTTTCCCACAATGCCTGCGTAGATGAAAATGTGTATAACTACTAGTTGAGGACATCTTCACGGATTAAATTATATGCCTGCATGCAAAATATGCCACAACTTTCCAGATCATGCTCAGTGGATCAGTTAATATGCAAACATGGGTGTAGTGTTATCACTCAAGCCAAAGTAGTGCTGTAGTTTCTGCTAACACAGCCATTGTCAAGCTGCTTTTATAATAACAGATGTACAGCTGGCTGGCTGCCACACGAATGTGCTGAGAAGGCTCATGCACACTTTTCATCTGTTTATATAACAGCATTGTTTGGTTTGAGACAGTTTGGTCTCAAGCAGTTGGCAAGGTTGAATGTGTTATGATCAGCGTGGCTTTGGGTTGTACTCGGAGATTATTCTCAGAAAGTATAGATTAGTCTACTGCTGCCTTATGATCCCTCTTGTGCCATGTGGTCACTGAAATCTTGACCCAAATAGCATGTTCCGGTTACAATTTATGGCATAACTTTTTGTCTTACTTTACTTTTATTTGTATAAGGGGCGTACATTTGAAATCCATTCGTGCAGCACCGCATAATTGCGTACATTGAACATGATCATGTCATAGTCATGTGATAAGTACTGACCAATGAATAAAAGAGCACGAGCTTATTGTCCCATGATGCATAGGTTCTGTTTCTGACCGTTGAGAAAATGGCCGGGTTGGTCCAAAATCTGTCCAAAGATGCTCAAAGAGCGGTGATTCAGTTTCTTTCATTTGAAGGATGTCGACCAGTGAACATTCATCGAAGAATGCAGGCAGCGTACGGTAACAAATGTGTGTCGAAGACAACAGTGACAGACTGGGCACAAATGTTTCGGAAAGGACATCAGTTCATGACAGATCTCCGACGGCCAGGTCAAGTGCATATTGTTGCAACAGAAATAAAACCATCACCAAAATTGATGCAGCGGTACAAATGAACCATTGTCAAAGCATACGTTCGCTAGCGAAAGAATTTGATGTGTCAATTGAGACAATTCAAAAGGTCATTCATAAGAAACTGCAATATTGGAAGGTATTGGGTACACAGTGGGTACCTTGGATGTTGACCAACCACCAAAAAGAGGAATGTATGGGATGGTGTTTGAACCACTTGCTACATTACAGAGTGGAGGGTGATGCATTTCTCTTCCGCATAGTGGCAGGTGATGAATCATGGTGTCACCACTTTGAGCCGAGCAGCAAAAGAGAGAGCATGCTGGATCACCAAAAGTTAAAAAATTCAAGTTACAGGTTTCCGCTAGTAAGGTTATGCTGAGCGCATTTTTTGACCATGAAGGGCTATTGTTGGCCGACTTTAAAGAACCTGGTGTCAACATCAACTCTATCCACTACTTGCAAACACTAGACAAGCTGCAAAAACAATCAAGAATAAACGACCTGGCATGCTTTCTCATGGTGTGATTTTGTTGCACGATAATGCTCGTCCGCATGTCGCAAAGATTGTGCAGGAAGCATTAGCAAGGAAGAAGTGGGAAATTCTGCAACATCCAGCCTATAGTCCTGATTTGTCCCATGTAATTTTCATTTGTTCGGACCCCTTAAAAAAAGCTCTCAAGGGGCAACGATTTCACACAGATGCAGACGTAATGAACGCAGTAAACACTTGGTTCAGTGAGCAACCACAATCCTTTTTTTGCGGATGGCATTCTCCGCCTACCTAAGCAATGGGATGCTTGCCTGAATGCCTACGGCGACTTCTTCTAACCAACCCATGGTGAAAAATTCATTTAAAATTAATGCTTTGTTTAATTCTACCACACCTGTTAATGTTTCTTTCATGCTTTTGTAATAAAGCCATTGGAATGGATTTCAAATGAACATCCCTAATATCATTTTAATTAGTGTTCTAAGGACTTTTTGAGTAAATATTTTCTCGTATTCTTCTTTCCTTGCTCAACCTACTACTGTCTTATCCTATAATTGTCTTTTCCTATTAGTGTACACAGCCTTTCTGCAGTCCTGCCTTTTCTTGATATCCTGAAGTGTTTTATTCCCACAACTGAAGTGATAGTTCTAGGCATGTGTTTGTGTGTCTGCAGGACTTGACCTACATCTTCCACCCAGACCACATTCCTCCAGCCAGACAGATGAGGTACCAAGTCTGTGATGTGCAGCATCCAGAGGTGCAGCGACGGATGCATGAGAACGATGGACAGGTATTTCTTTAAATAGCATCTCAGCTTATATCTCTATATCTTTCATTGTCATTACAGTTGGCTATTATTATCATTCTTTTGTCTTGCTGCTTTTGTCGTGAAGCATCACAGAGAAAAGGTGGATTTTGTGTTTTTCATTTGTTTTGTTGCTTGTACAAATGTCATGTTTGATTTCTTCAGTGTTTCTTGTACACCATCTAGCCACGTGTCCCTTGGTCATCCCCTTGCCTGGTATCCTGATTTTCTCATGTAGAACGCTCAAGCTGCTGGTTGATCTAGTTTCATTCTATCTAAATGTCCTAACCATTTAATTTTTTTGGTTTTTTTATGTCAGTAATCGGTGTTATCCATACACTTTTTCTTATATTCTCATTTGTTTCTTTATCTCTTCCGGCTGAGTTTTATGCATCTAATCTCACTTTGTGTAATTTGATGTTGGTGTGTTTCTAAGGATATCCATGTCTGGCATTGGCAACACAGCATTATTGGACTCTTTAATAGAGTGACAAAGTGGTCATGCATCTGCTTTCTGTGGACATCTTGAGTTCAGTGTCAATGTGATTTCCTCTAGTCTATTAACTAGACCAGTGGTTCTCAACCTTTTTTGGCCCGTTCCCCCCTTCACCATATTTTCAGAATGTCATCCCCCCCCCCCCCCTCCAACTTTCCAAAAACATGCCTATAATATGGAAAATACTTATTTTCTTCCATAGTTGTACATAACCTTCACATGTAAAGATACATGTTATAGTGTAGTTTTCTACAGTTAATAGCAAATGAATATGCTGATGGATATTAAAACTTAAATAGAAGCATTTTTACATTCGCAATATTTTATTAAAACACCACATTAATCATACTACAATAAACAAACTATTAAAACGTCAAAGAATTGTAGCTTAATATACGACACCAGGATGCCAGAAAATTGTGCTTCATCAAACAAAACGCTCATTACAAAACCTGGATATTGTAGATTCGTAATTTAAATGAAAATTGTAATCAATGAGAACACTGTGATTGTTTTTCCCGCAGCAATTCTGAAATACGCGGAGTAGTGCTTGAAAGGGCACAACGGAGATCGTTTTCAACATCTAATCTGTTGCGTCGTTTCGTTTTAATTTCTAGCAGAGCTGAAAAGCCTGAATCACAAAGATATGTTGACGCAAATGGAAGCAATGCACGGATTGCTTTTTCTGCCACTTTTGGGTATGAACCGCACATTAAAGGCCAAAATTCCATGATTGGTTTCTCACTGAACACATCCCTTGCCCCCGAATCATTTTTCAGCTCCAGAAATTCATCTTGACAATCATCAGAAACTTTTTCAACTGATAATTTGAATGGGTTTCGCACCAAATCCAGCTCATCATCACTAAGTTCAGGAAAATATCGCTAAAATTCATTTTCTAGCGCTGTCAAATGCTGCACAATTTCATTTTTTGCAAATTGTGGAAGTACTTGGTCTTTACCATCAACAATGAGAACGGATGAAAGCTTCTCAAACATTGCAACATTTGTCATATTGACCTTTCTTTTCCAGTTTTCCAGCTTGCTCATAAAAGCTCTCATGGCATCCACAAATGGTATGATATTTGTATTCCTTCCTTGCATCTGAAGATTGAGTTTATTCAACTGCTCAAAAATATCAACTAAATAGGCAAGGCACATGATCCATTCCTCATCATCCAGCCAGGCGAAAAAGTCCATCTTACCCTGAACTTCAAAACATAATTTGAGCTCGTCTCTGAGCTCATATACTCACGCAGTTACATTTCCTCTTGACAGCCATCGAACATTTGTGTGGAAAAGAAGCAAATGGTGGCCTGCATCCATGTCAACGCATAACTTCTTAAAAAGCTGTAAGTTGAGAGCTCCTCCTTTGATAAAATTCACTATCTGAACGGTTTGATCCAAAACCTTCCCCAAAGGAGCTGGAAGTGTTTTGGAGGCCAGTGCTTGACGATGGATCATGCAATGAATGCCTTTCACTTTTGGGGCACGTTTCTTTGGTCCCCAACATAGCTGGTGCTGCATCTGTACAGCACCCACACATATTATCCCATAAGAGATTTTCTGATTCAAGGAAAGATGAAACCTTTTCCAAAATATCAGAGGCCATGGTAGTTGATTCAAGAGGAGAACAAAACAGAAGTTCTTCTGTAAATGATCCTGAATGCACATACCTTGCAAACACTATCAACTGAGAACACGATGCCACATCAGTCGATTCATCAATTTGAATTGAATAGAGCCCAAATGCTGCAGACTTGATCTCTTGCACAACTTGATCCTTGATGTCATCTGCCATATCGCTGATCCTCCTTTGAACAGTGTCGTTTGATAGTGAAACCGCTGCAAGTTTTTTCTCTGATTCATTTCCCAACACAATCTCCTGAGGTCGTTCTTCTCCGTTGATGACAATATTTGTGAATCCATAATTCAAATAAGACAGGTTATACTTTCGTTTCTTGACACTCATCATGGGCTTCAGATTCTATAAATATAAAACGATAAAGTCAAGATCAACACACATAAACACCCACAGACGTGTATACACACCCACACGCACATATATACGTACACACACACACACACAATTATATTGCATATCCTATTTACATTACATCGCTGTCAACACCAGCATTTTACTGCTGTTGTTGATGTCTGGGCAAGTTTTACGTTCAGTAGTTTGTCTTTGATTTCTGAACGACCGGCTCCAATACCAACACGCTAAAACCCCAGCACAATGTGGTCTGCTGTTAAATCAGTCACCGATGGCAAGCCTTTAGGCCACGGAGACGGTGGTATATATATATATATATATATATATATATATATATATATATATATATATATATATATATATATATATATATATATATATATGTTGTTTTTTTTGTCCATCAAGAATGATGATGACCATTCATTTCATCCAGTGGGGTTGAAGGTGTGGAGCCGTGGGTTCTAAGATGGCTGATAAGGCCTATTTTGGCTCGAAATGTTCTTTGACAATGTGGGCAAAGAATGCTTGACGTCTCTGGAGGAGGATTTCCTGCAGTGGTTTTTCTGTCCTGCCTTTTCTTCACAGCTCTTGCAGTCCTGGTTGCCTCACATATGACTGCACCTTTGCGCAATGATGCACGCCACAAATTTCGGTCTCTGGCTGCAGCCTCCCAGGTGTCATGATGAATTCCAAAAGCATTCAGTGAAATTTTCAGTGTCTTTAAAACGTTTCCTCTGGCCACCTTGGGAGCGTTTACCACAACGCAGTTCGCTGTAGAAAATTCGTTTAGGGAGCCTGTGATCTGGCATGCGGGTCAAGTGACCAGCCCAGCGAATCTGATTCTTCATCAGTAGAGTGTGGATACTGGGCATGGATGCTCTTTCTAGGACTTCAGTGTCTGGAATCTTGTCTTGCCATTTAATCTTCAGTAGCTTCCTTAGGCAGACTGTGTGGAAGTGGTTTAATTTCCTAGCGTGTCGCTGATAAACAGTCCAGGTTTCACAAGCATATAGCAGTGTGGATAATACAACTGCTTTGTAGACTTTTAGCCTTGTTTGCAGGCTTATTCCAGTTCTGTCCCATACATTCTTGTACAGTCTGCCAAAGGCTGCACTGGCCTTGGAGATTCTTGCATTCACTTCGTCATCGATTGTGGCAGCTTGTGACACAGTGCTGCCAAGATAGGTGAATTTGTCCACAACACTTAGTCTATGATCATTCACTTTGATATTCGGCACAGTGTGATTATTCCCTGGAGCTGGCTGGTACATAACTACAGTCTTCTCCAAGTTGATATTGAGCCCAAATTTGGCACAGGCATGTGAGAAGGCTGAAACATTATGTTGCATGTCCGCCTCTGAGTTGGCGTATAGAGCGCAATCATCAGCAAACAGGAGCTCCCTGACGGTGCCGCTGTCAATTTTGGTTTTAGCTTTCAGCCTTCTGAGATTGAATAACTTTCCATCCATACGGTAGTTGATGTCTATTCCAATGTCGTCGTTCTCGAAGGCATTCATCAGCATGGCTGAAAACATGAGGCTGAACAGTGTTGGTGCCAGGACACATCCTTGCTTCACTCCATTGGTGACAGGAAAGGGTTCAGACAGTTCACCATTTTCCTGTACTCTTGCCTGCATGCCGTCATGAAATAGCCGCACTATTTGGACAAACTTTCGTGGACAGCCATATTTTGCCATAATCTTCCACAATCCATCTCTGCTGACTGTATCAAAAGCCTTGGTAAGGTCAATGAAAGTGGAGAACATTTCGCAGTTCTGTTCCTGACATTTCTCTTGCAGCTGCCTTGCAGCGAAAATCATGTCAACAGTTCCACGTTCTTTTCTGAAGCCACATTGACTCTCAGGAAGAAGACCTTGATCGAGATGGGCTGTGAGGCGATTGAGAAGAATTCTGGCGAGTATCTTCCCTGCAATTGAAAGCAAGGAGATGCCTCGGTGGTTGTCACAGGATTGGCGGTTTCCTTTACGTTTGTAAAGGTGTACTATTGACGCGTCCTTAAAATCTTGTGGCATGGTCTCGTTCACCCATATGTTTGTGAAGACTTGGTGAAGCTGCTCTGTTAGGACCGGCCCACCTGCCTTGTATATCTCTGCTGGGATGGAGTCAGGACCAGGTGCCTTGCCGCTGGAGAGTTGCTGGATGGCTTTGTTTATTTCCACTATGGTTGGCAGGTCACCAAGTGTCTCATTGGTGGGAACTTGAGGAAGGCAGTTGATGGTTTCATCATCGAAGAAGGAAGTTGCATTTAAGATTTTGCTGAAATGCTCTGCCCAGCGTTGGAGGATTTCTTTCTTATCGGTGACCAATGTTCCCCCGTCTGCACTGAGGAGGGGAACTATGCCTGGCGATGAAGGACCATAGACCGCTTTCAGTGAGTCGTAGAAGTTTTTCATATCATGTCTGTCAGCAAAGCCCTGAATGTCATCAGCTTTGCTGCTCAGCCAGGAGTCCCGCATGTGTCGAAGTTTCTGCTGCACTACTCTCTGAATGTTCTTGAAAGCATCTTTTTTTGATGTTGACTTTGGGTCGTTCAAATGTGCCTTGAGGAGAAGATGTTTCTCGGCCAGCAATTGGTTGATGTCTTCGGAATTTTCATCAAACCAGTCTTTATGCTTTCGGGGGGCTGGACCCAGGATTTCCATTGCAGTGTTGTAAATTGTGTCCTTTAGGGCTCTCCATTCTGTTTCTGTATCCTGTTTAGCTTCAGCATTGGGCTTGAGGCGGTCTTCCAGCATATTTTCAAACGACTGCTGCATTTTCTTGCTGTTTAGGCGGGTGACATTTAGCTTTGTTTGCATTTTCGCCCCTTGAGGACGCCGTGGTGGCCTGATGTGGATGTTCATTTTCGAGACAATGAGACGATGGTCTGTCCAACATTCGGCACCACACATGGATTTTGTCACTCGAACGTCTTGGCTGTCACTCCTCCTGACGATGACATAGTCAATGAGGTGCCAGTGCTTCGAGCGAGGGTGCATCCACGATGTCCTATTTCTCATGGGGAGACGGAAAATTGTGTTCGTAATCACGAGATCATGTTCGGCACATGTCTGAAGGAGGCGGAGTCCATTGCTGTTACAATTTCCGACTCCATGCTTTCCAATAATGCCACTCCAAGAGGTGGTGTCCGTGCCTACTCTGGCATTGAAATCCCCAAGGAGTATAAGTTTGTCTCCTTTGGGAACAGATGTTAATACACTGTGCAGGTCCTCATAGAACTTGTTCTTGACATCATCTTCGTTGGTCATAGTTGGTGCGTAGACACTCACAATGGTTGCGTGCTTCCTTCCATTCAGCAGAGGCAACTTCATGGTCATGAGCCTGTCGTTTATAGCCTTTGGAAATCCAGCTAATTTGCCGACCAGGGCCGACTTAATGGCAAATCCCACACCGGATTGGCGTCTTTCCACGCTTTTCCTTCCACTCCAGAAAAATGTGTAGCCGGCACCAATTTCACAGATTTGGCCTTCTTCTGCAAGTCGTGTCTCGCTCAAGGCTGCAATGTCGATGTTGTACCTGCCCAGCTCTCTCCCAATCAGTGCTGTTCGTCTCTCTGGACCCGACGCGCCGTCTCTGTCAAGTAGGGTGCGTACATTCCAAGTTCCAATTGTTAAGGGAATATGGTTTACTCTTTTAGCTTTGCTTGTTTTATCTTTCTTTGTATGTCGACCGCAGTTAAGGGTACCCACCAACCGCGGCTAGCTGGTTAGGTAGTGTTGAAGCAGACAATGTTTAGGGCACCTTTTCTAGCCCCTTCCTCATGCTATGGAGGTGAGCAGTGTGTTCCTATAGAGGGCTGCTCAGTCGCTCAAGGGGCTGCCGAATCCCACTGCTGCTCCGGTCAGTAGAAGACGACCATATGGCCTGAGCCGCCTGTGTGCAGGTCTGCGACTACGGCTGCCAGCATACCCACGCTTGCCGCTCGCCCATCGCCACAGGGCTTGAAGGTGATATGTGACGTTGGATGAAGAATGACTTGCGCAATGACTTGGATTAAAGTGAGGAAGAGTTGCGCAATTCGTCGACCTCACTCTCTCGCCTGAGTCCATCTGAGTCCAGTGGCAAGACAAGTCGAGACGATTGGAGACGAATACAGGTGCAGTGGATGACCAGGGCGCTCTACGTGCCTTGCCGTGCTCATTACGTTCCACAACGCTTTGCAGGTAAACGCCGTCTTGCCCGTTGAATCAGGAATGATTTCTTCCGCGCAGTCTGCCGAATCCTGTCTTCACATGCTGGGTAGGCATACCCTAGTTTACCTCTTGGTTTGACACCAAATCGGATACCCATGCCTGGTTTAGCCAGCCTCTCACAGCTGTTGCCCGGGGGTGGCCGCTGTCGCATGCTGACAGCTACTAGGAGCCACAGGCACGAGCTGGGTGTCAGACTTGGACCAGTGGGGGATGGGTCCTGAAAGGACATGAGAGCCATCCTTACCAAAGGTGCTACCAATGCCTGACACCCCGTACCCCCCATATATATATATATATATATATATATATATATATATATATATATATATATATATATATATATATATATATATATATATATATATATATGCCAGTCTCCCTGATGAAGGAGTTAAGGATGCTGTTCGTAATCCCGTATACCCAGGTACGAAACACAGCTGCGCGAGATTCGCCAGCGGATCGCGTTGCATCAGTTTCTTATGGAAAAGTATGTGAGCCGGACGTTCAGAAAGCAATAGCAAACCACTGAACATAAAACTTGCCAAGACATCAACAGCAGCTGTAAAATGCTGGTGTTGACTGCAATGCCCTGTAAATAGGATATGCAATATATATATATATATATATATATATATATATATATATATATATATATATATATATATATATATATATATATATATATATATATATCCACGAGTCAACTTACGTCTTAAAAAGACAGTCTCCTTACCTCCGCAAAAATAATAATTTGAAAAGCTGAGAAGTGTAGATTCGTAAACAATGGAGGGATCTCGGTAATCAGTTTCTGTTTTAATGCGATCTTGAAATAATCGGGAAATTTAACATGATGAGTACTCTAAACCTCATTAAAATGGAGAAGCAATAACAAAAAAATGTAAGTTACTGCAAAAAAAATCTCTGGTAAAATACGGCAACCTAAATCATAGAGGCTAGGTAGAAGGAAAAGAACCGTATATTATGGAGGGAAAACAATATCAAGTAATCGGTTCTTGTATTAATGCGATCTTGAAATAATCGGGGGATTTAACGTCACGAGTACGCTTAATATCCCGATCATGTTTTGTGTGGCCCTGAAGCCAATTTGACAATGTCTTCATTCCCCCCCTGGAAACCCTCAAATTCCCCCCTGGGGGGGAATTCCCCACTGGTTGAGAACCACTGAACTAGACAATTTGTTTGAGTTTGTAAAGAGTTTGTATGCTAATTTCTTCTAGTCTATTAGCTAGACAATTTGTCTGAGTTTGTATGCCAATTCCTGCCTGTACAGTTGGGCACCACCTAGTGCTATGCCTTGTGCTTCAGGATGTGAGACAGCTTCTGCTACCACCAATCCTGCAGTGGAGAATACTCTCTAAGACAGCGCAGAGCAGCAATCTACATCTACAACAACATGAAGATAGTTCTCACCATTAGGTCTACATCTACAACAACACAAAGATATTTTTCACCATTATGTCTACATCTACAACAAGAAGGAGGAAGCTCTCACCATTATGTCTACATCTACAACAAGAAGGAAGAAGCTCTCACCATTCCATATTGACATGGATAGGCCTTAGGTTCATACCAGGATGCGATCAGCGTTGCCAGTAGTGGGTTGTGCTCAATATTTAAATTTCAAATCCCGAAAAAACCAAATAATCAATCTCACCATTATGTCTACATCTACAAGAAGAAGAAGGAAGAAGCTCTCACCATTATGTCTACATCTACAACAAGAAGGAAGAAGCTCTCACCATTATGTCTACATCTACAACAAGAAGGAAGAAGCTCTCACCATTCCATATTGATGTGGATAGGCCTTAGGTTCATACCAGGATGCGATCAGCGTTGCCAGTAGTGGGTTGTGCTCAATATTTAAATTTCAAATCCCGAAAAAACCAAATAATCAATCTCACCATTATGTCTACATCTACAAGAAGAAGTAGGAAGAAGCTCTCATCATTATGTCTACATCTACAACAAGAAGGAAGAAGCTCTCACCATTATGTCTACATTTACAAGAAGAAGGAGGAAGCTCTCACCATTATGTCTACATCTACAACAAGAAGGAAGAAGCTCTCACCATTATGTCTACATCTACAACAAGAAGAAGGAAGAAGCTCTCACCATAATGTCTACATCTACAATAAGAAGAAGGAAGAAGCTCTCACCATTATGCCTACATCTACAAGAAGAAGGAGGAAGCTCTCACCATTATGTCTACATCTATAACAAGAAGGAAGAAGCTCTCACCATTATGCCTACATCTACAAGAAGAAGGAAGAAGCTCTCACCATTATGCCTACATCTACAACAAGAAGGAAGAAGCTCTCACCATTATGTCTACATCTACAACAAGAAGGAAGAAGCTCTCACCATTATACCTACATCTACAACAAGAAGGAAGAAGCTCTCACTATTATGTCTACATCTACAACAAGAAGAAGGAAGAAGCTCTCACCATTATGTCTACATCTACAACAAGAAGAAGGAAGAAGCTCTCAGCATTATGTCTACATCTACAACAAGAAGAAGGAAGAAGCTCTCACCATTATGTCTACATCTACAACAAGAAGAAGGAAGAAGCTCTCACCATTATGTCTACATCTACAACAAGAAGAAGGAAGAAGCTCTCACCATTATGTCTACATCTACAAGAAGAAGGAAGAAGCTCTCACCATTATGTCTACATCTACAACAAGAAGAAGGAAGAAGCTCTCACCATTATGTCTACATCTACAAG
This sequence comes from Cepaea hortensis, assembly GCA_963921405.1. NCBI lineage: Eukaryota > Metazoa > Mollusca > Gastropoda > Stylommatophora > Helicidae > Cepaea > Cepaea hortensis. The sequence goes on along the minus strand of OY992884.1, from coordinate 83,419,824 downwards.
AAGAAGGAAGAAGCTCTCACCATTATGTCTACAACTACAACAACATGAAGGTAGCTCTCACCATTATGTCTACATCTACAACAAGAAGAAGGAAGAAGCTCTCACCATTATGTCTACATCTACAACAACATGAAGATAGTTCTTCTTCTTTTGCGTTCATCCGGAGTTTTTTTTCGGACGTGATTGCGTTGTGCCTGTTTACAGCAGAGTTGCGTTCTTGCGCCGTAAGGCCGACACATCCAACTTCTGCGAGCATTTGTTGACCGGGTTAACCTTCCCAGGGTGAAGATAGTTCTCGCCATTATGTCTACATCTACAACAAGAAGAAGGAAGAAGCTCTCACCATGAAGTATACATCTACAACAAGAAGAAGGAAGAAGCTCTCACCATTATGTCTACATCTACAACAAGAAGAAGGAAGAAGCTCTCACCATGAAGTATACATCTACAACAAGAAGAAGGAAGAAGCTCTCACCATTATGTCTACATCTACAACAAGAAGAAGGAAGAAGCTCTCACCATGAAGTATACATCTACAACAAGAAGAAGGAAGAAGCTCTCACCATTATGTCTACATCTACAACAAGAAGAAGGAAGAAGCTCTCACCATTATGTCTACATCTACAACAACAAGAAGGAAGAAGCTCTCATCATTATGTCTACATCTACAACAAGAAGAAGGAAGAAGCTCTCACCATTATGTCTACATCTACAACAAGAAGAAGGAAGAAGCTCTCACCATGAAGTATACATCTACAACAAGAAGAAGGAAGAAGCTCTCACCATTATGTCTACATCTACAACAAGAAGAAGGAAGAAGCTCTCACCATTATGTCTACATCTACAACAAGAAGAAGGAAGAAGCTCTCACCATTAAGTCTACATCTACAACAACATGAAGATAGTTCTCACCATGAAGTCTACATCTACAACAAGAAGAAGGAAGAAGCTCTCACCATTATGCCTACATCTACAATGCAGAACAGAGAAACCTATTTTGGCCTAAACCCGCTCCATTTAAGGCAAACTCTATGGAGATGTAAACAAGCTCAAGTTGCCTACTGAGAAATAGTATGTATACTTACGGTATTATCAACACATTATCGCCAAGTGCCATCTTTGCATTGATGGTCGGCTGTAATCAGTCTCTAATACCCTCTGTCCTGCATCTTCACAGTGCATTCATTCAGGCTTCTTCCAGCCAAAGTCATCATTGTATCCACCCACTTGTAACATTGTTTTCCTCTTGCAGGCTTCTTCACTTTTCCCTCCAGAACATCCTTTTACCTGGAGTGTGTCTCTTTATGTGGCCAGATTTTCTGAATTGTCTGGCCTTGCTCTCATCTGAGAGCCACAGTAGAGCGATGTCTAGCACACCAGCCCGCCAGCCCCATGGTCACATGCTCAAATCCCTGTCAGGTGCATTTGTTAAATTGACTTGGGCTCTCAGGCTGACCCAGCTTAGCCATGGGTGTCAGGAAGTGTCCTAGGAAGTCAAGGCAGCCAGAAGAAGAGTTGACCAGCATGAAGGTAGACACAGGACAGTGTAGACAGGATGTCAAAATGGAGGAGAACTGGAAGAGGATTGAGAATTCTCTAAGTGGGTGGTGATGGACATGATGTTTTCTAAAGGATCCTCCACGTGGTGATGAATTCGTAATTGTGCACAGGGATCTTTTGAATTGAATGAATGTATGAGCGTGAATCATGGTTAAACAAACACTAGGATGCCTGGAGACAACAGAAATATGCTTGTGTAGAATTACTTTCAACATGGTGTCTGCTGTATTAAGCAGTTAAGACATCCTGAAAGAGGAACATAGAAGAAAGATGTCTTAGATGAAGAAATTAGAGTATATCATAATTACAACAGATGTAAAGAATAGTATAGGTAGAAGATACTCAGTATGCTGGTATCATATATGTTAATATGCAGGTCCGCATGGCCGAATAGGTAAGAGCGCATGTTCTTAAACATTCGATGTGCTGATGCCGAGGTTAGCAGTTCAAACCCTACACCGGACAGCTGGACTAAAATGTTGACATGTCGTCCTTGACTTGAGGATGTAAATTACAAGTACTTCTGAAGTTGGAGTGGGTTTGCCTGATAGCGAGGGGAACTGTTAATAGGGAAAGCTAATCCACACACAAAATTCAGTCCATCACTACTATAAGTTGTATGTGTGGACTACGCTTGAGTTCAAAGCGAGCGAGCGAGCACCAAAAAAGAAATGTTAATATGTTAACAATGTAATTCATAAATACATAATACTAAACACGAAAGTGACTATAAAATATGATCATCAATGCCTGGTGGAATAGCATGTGAAGAATGGATTTGAAGTCCTTCCTGTTCCTTCCATGTCCGCCCCATATTGGTAATCTCGATCTCTAATTTTGTTTCTGCTGAGGTTGTTTTTTAGGTCTCCTATTAATTTTGCCTTGTTAATTTCAGAAGAGCAACTTTTAAATCATAAACAATGTTCCATGGTGTTGAGTCCTATCCAGTGCCAGTATGTTTTTGATTTGAAGTCTAATGGCTGACAATTGTGCATTTCAGGAAACCATCTGTACTGAGAGAGATGGATGGTGTGTTCCAGATTTTACCGATGTCTGCCGTGATATAATCAGTGGAGCCGTGGAGAAATTGTTTGCTAAATGACCATTGTTGTTGTTCATGGATGACCTTGTTTCTGTGTGTTCACTGTTTTATTTAATACATGTTGGGGTTATAGTTTGTAAACACAGACATAAGATAATTAAGGCAAGAATTCCATGCTTATGTTTGTACACAAGTTTATGTTTACACAAGTATGTCTGCAAGATGAGTTTACTGCATGTTTACAAGAGTATGCTTAGACTTAGTTTATGTTTGAGAGGGAAAAGTGAGGATCACTTTACACAACTTGAAACGTATTGGGCATATGTTGCAAGCTCCATATTTTGTATAAGCCCATCAGCACTGGGTGGGAGATGTGGTCATATTTTGTGTAAGCCCATCAGCACTGGATGGGAGATGTGGTCATATTTTGTATAAGCCCATCAGCACTGGGTGGGAGATGTGGTCATATTTTGTGTAAGCCCATCAGCACTGGATGGGAGATGTGGTCATATTTTGTATAAGCCCATCAGCACTGGATGGGAGATGTGGTCATATTTTGTATAAGCCCATCAGCACTGGATGGGAGATGTGGTCATATTTTGTATAAGCCCATCAGCACTGGGTGGAAGATGTGGTGGCCTTCACTTCTCAGGACATTTCCTGGTACACATTTGAGGCTAGATTGACCTGTGTGTGAGAGGGAGGTGGACTGTCAATGTGGACGCTGTTGTTGAGAAGAAACCATCAGCTGCATTTATATGTGTCTAGGGGGAGGGCTGTGGTAGCTCAGTGGCTGGCACACTTGTCTGTTGACCAGTGGTCATGTGTTTGATTCCCTGCCAGGTGGGGATAGCTTTCACTGACCTGGTCTGCCAGGTTGACCCAGTTTAAAATGTGTGCCAGGACATTTCCTGGGAAGTGAAGATAACCGGAGTGATCTTGACCACATCACCGAGGAGTGATGGTTAGTCTACAACGTGGGGCTAGCACTGTGTCACATGGCATGAGAGAGGTTCCCTTACACTACTTACTTGACATGTCTTACAGTGGGCAGTGTGTGGGTTTACAAAAAATACACAGAATTTGTATTCGTACATTATCATTGTTTGTTTTCTTACTGCTGCATTTTTATATTGATTGATTCATTCATTCATTTAAAAACCAACATCACAGCATTCGGGGCATTCCCATAAGTGCTCCGTCCCCATCCTTAGAAGCCAGCGAAGAGTTCCAACCCCAATAGTACCAGTAGCAATCTGATTATATGTGCGTCTCACCTTTCCTCTAAGTGTCGAGCATCGGCCAGATCCCCTCGTCACTCTACGCTGTTGCATTCTTGCCAGACCATGGTGATCCATTTGCTCCTCCGAGGTGTACACGTGCTCCCACAAGGCCGCAACCACGTCTGCCTTATCATGCATCAATACTCCACCAAGTTTTGCAGAGCCAGCTAATCTGTCTGCCTGTTCATTCCCTAGTACACCAGCATGCCCCAGAGAAAAGATCCAGATGTGAGACGTGTGCATTTTTATATCTGTATTCTGAATCTGTTGTGTTTAACAATGCAGCACACTTGGAATTACCTCACTTTAGATTCCACACTGCTGCTGTAATCTGGAAATACCCACAATTTAATCACATAGTTTTGCTTCATGATCCATATTGTGCTGTAATCATCATACATGGTTATATCCTTCTTCTAGTCAATACCACAAAATTGTAACCATCATCTATGTCCCAACCTCCAGTCTCATAAGCTGCCAATCATTTCTGATACAGCAGTACCATGGTTTCCAACTGTCCAGTATTTTCTCTCCATGTCTTCCCTTGTTTCTCTTCCCCTGCAACTTGCCATGCTTTCCAACTGTCCAGTATTTTATCTCCATGTTTACCCTTATCTCCCTTCCCTTACAACTTGTCATGATTTCAAACTGTCCAATATTGTCTCTCCTTCATCCCTTCTCTCCTCCCCTGCAACATGCCACTAAAAGCCATAACCTTGAAGAAAGCTCCACAGCTGCATGAAATGATTGTAGAAACAAAGTAAAGAACCCATGTGCATGCACATACTATACTGGAGACACATTTTCTTGACCAAGAGACATTCCATGTATGATGTGGACAGTCTCACACAGACTGCCTTACTTCATGATATTCCATGGATGATGTGGACAGTCTCACACAGACTGCCTTACTTCATGATATTCCATGGATGATGTGGACAGTCTCACACAGACTGCCTTACTTCATGATATTCCATGGATGATGTGGACAGTCTCACACAGACTGCCTTACTTCATGATATTCCATGGATGATGTGGTCAGTCATACACAGGCTGCCTTATATCCATGACATTCCATGGATGATATGGACAGTCTCACACAGACTGCCTTATATCCATGACATTCCATGGATGATGTGGACAGTCTCACACAGGTGTGTTTGTATGTAATGAGGTCATGATCCAGCACAGTACATACAGACTGGCTGAAGTATGAAGTCAAGAATCAACATCCTGCCACTCTGGGCATCCCCTTCTTCAGTAGTCAGTGAAGATTTCCTATACTGGGTATATCTGAGTGTTGTCCAGACTGTTCGCCCCTGCTGATTCAGTTGTCAGTAAAGGTTTCCCATGCTGATGGTACCTTTAACAGTCTGAGTGTTGTCCAGACTGTTCGCCCCTGCTGATTCAGTAGTCATTGAAGGTTTCCCATACTGGTGGTACCTGTAACAGTCTGAGTGTTATCCAGACTGTTCGCCCCTACTGATTCAGCCTCTCCACATGTGGGCACTTGATTTGTCTTGCTGCTGGTTTCACTCGGTCTCAGACTGACTGAGATTAGGCCCAGGTTGGTTGTATGTCCTCCACAGGCTTGAGATATTCCATCTTCAGCAGGCTCCAACAGCCCTTTGCCCAGTGGACACTGCAGTGGTTATAACAAATTGAACACTTTGACCAGTGAGTATACAATCCAGAGACACTGTATTAGCAGATAGGTTTGCCACTTATGTTATCACTGCAGCTTAGAGGGAATGTTGACTACATACTTCATCACTGCAGCTCAGAGGGAATGTTGACTAAATACTTCATCATTTGAGCTCATAGAGAATGTTGACTAAAGTTCAACTGAATGTTGAACTATTTTAGTTAGTTAGTTAGTTAGTTGAGGTTCCAACTTCATGGCAACGAGTTGCCCCCATTATGCCCCGTTCCTGTGCCAGTGAACATCACACAAAATGCTCCTCACTGTCCACTGTGAAAAGTGGAACAGACAGGAGTCTTGGCAATCAAACAGCCCGCACAGGGACGCTGTGCATAATGCCGCCGCCAGAATGCCATCATAAAAGTCATCCACGAAAATTACAGTTCATCGATGGAATCGGCAGTCACCAGAAAGACTTCATTGACCCGGGTGTTCTCACATGGTTCGGTCTCTTTCCGCAGGGTGACCTGCCAAAATCGCCACACAAAGCACAAACTCCGTAGCTCCAGCGTAGACTCCCAGGAGTCACCTAAAAAATGCACGCGTGAACCGAAAGGCAAATCAGTTAATTCAGCAACAGCCGGTAGCCATTGTTCAAAACATGCAGTTCACTGTACAAACAAAAGCGGACAGATGTAAAAGCATTCCACGTGAACTTCACAACTATTTTGTCTTCAATAAACGGATGACTTGTTTTGCTAGGTGACAAGACACTCCCAGAACTCCTCTACAACATTTATATTCAAAGGCATGTATGCACTGTTCAGCTTGTTTAGTACTAATTGTCCAGGTCACACAGGCGTATGCTGCATTGGGAAAGATGTATGCTCTTAAAATTCTAATTTTTGTAGTTCTATCTGTCCCACTCCACAATTTATTCAGTTGTTTTAGTCTTTGAAGAGCTATAGGTATCCGTCTTTTAACTTCTTTCATTGTGTCACCATTGTTGGTAATCAATGACCCACCACCTCCAACTTTTCCCCACCACCTCCAACTCTTCCCCACCACCTCCAACTCTTCCCCACCACCTCCAACTCTTCCCCACCACCTCCAACTCTTCCCCACCACCTCCAACTTTTCCCCAGGTAGCTGTTGGCTGTAAGAACAACACAGGGGTGGGGCTGCAGTGTGTAACACCTCTGTCAGAAACTTAATCCTTCATGAGGTGCTACACTACCTTGACCCGGAAATTTGGATCTTACAGTTGTGCTCCCCACAACAGTCACAGCCGATGTTTTATAGTATTTTATACCAGTTTAAGCATACTTGAAGTCACATGGTGAGAAATAGTGGTAGTGTGCACCCAGACAGTGGAGACGGGTGTTGATGCACAGGGCATTGGACACATTCAGATTTCATACAATTGTTCCGTGAGATACACAGTTTGACATCACTATACACGGGTTATAGAGGGGTTATATAAGGGTTTATTACACATGGGTATATCACCTCTAAGTGTCAGGTTAGGGGTTGCTGTCTGGAATCTCATTCTGTTTGTTAAGTATGCATGGGTAATCTTGCTGCACTTGTTAATATGCAATGCCACCTGTCATTTCATCTCCTACATTGAAAATGCCAGAAAAAAAGTGTATGCACACTTTCTCCATCCATCCATCATGTGCCATGCCGATAAGCGTGGTCGGTCATGTTTTGCCATCTCACTCGATCACCATAGTCGTGGATCAGCTCCGTTTTCCTGTCTCGGCCATGCCACGTGGCCAAGCCATCCAGATATTTACTTCTTGGTCTTCCCCTTGGTCTCTTCCCTTTGATCTTGCCAGTTGTCACCAAGTTCTCCAGGTCATGTCTTCTCATAACATGCCCCAACAAATTTTGACTGTCTACGTCTAATGACTAATCAGTTTACGATCTTCATTTGTTTCTTGAAGGACTTGTTCATTGGTATTTCTGCCTGTCCATGGTATTCTTTGCATTTTCCCCAGAAACCACATTCCCACAACCATCGGATGTTTTTCAGCTTGACTGCTCATTGTCCACGCTTCACATCCATACAAAAGTACAGGTTCTATGTAGCACTTCAACACTCTTTTTATCGTTTCAATTGATATCTTTTTATTATTTTATTGCACACTTTCTAGAGTTCAAAAAATAATGTATCCCCTTGGTGGATGGCAACACTGACGTCATAAACTGATTACTGCTACATCTGAGACTTCCGTGATCACGTTGTCCACATTGGAACAGTATCAGCGACTATGTGCTTGGTACTTCAGCCAATGGATCATTTATTTATCCCTTCATTTGATATACAACTGCAGTCAGCACCAGACGAGATGCAGCGAAATATGCCAGGCAAACAATTGTGCAATATTGTGTTTATGGTGTCTATGTTTAAATTCCAAACATAACTTGGTTTGAATATTGGAGCTTACTGCATCAATTTGAACCAAATTTTAGTTAAGTGCCCCTTTGGTGTGTACTTATTGCAGACACGTGACACAACCAGTCTAAAGTCAATAGACACTTGGCACAACCAGTCTGAAGTCAATAGGCACGTGGCACAACCAAGTCTAAAGTCAGTTAACTCACATCAAGTCGAATCAAGGATCTCGCTCATGTCATGAGGCGCACTGGTTATATCTAGGACATATAGACCGAAAAGGCACTCGATGAATACCATGTCTGCCGCTTTTACATCCCATAATATTTCCTGTTGCTAATTTTTATATATTATATTATATAATATTTCCTGGTGCTACCAGATGGCCTGGATAAATTGTTAAAACATCCCTGCCTCCAGGTGGACTGGAACCAGTCATCAAGGTCCGGATCCCTAGTGTGCTAGCCAGTGCGCCACCGCCACTGTCCCAGCAACCAGTATCAGTGTCAATATAGTCTTGCATGTCTGCCGCGGGAGACTGAGCACCGATCACTGTATCCACCTTGGTGCTGGGTCAGTAACGACTGGGTCGGGGTGTGTATGTGAGTGCTAAGAAATATTTACTACCAAATACCTCCAGGTCAGTTAACAGCAAAATGATTGTCATTCGCGTTGTAAACAGTGATTTGAACATACGTGTATACTCATCAGTGGAGACGATGGCTATGGCCACCAACTAGTACAGTCACTGCCCAGAAGGAAAGCAACGGCAAACTACCTTCTGCAAAACTTGTCAAGCAACCTTAACAACCAAGACAGAAAGCCAAGTAAGAGTGAGACCCCCCAGACCAGGCAGATCATATAACACTGGGGAAGAGTGTGACACAGGGGTCAGTACTAGTAATTGTGATGACGGAGTTAATGTCAGCTGTGTTATCAAGGAAATCCCATGTGGCAGGCTAAAAAAGGAGAGTGAGAAGTCTGTTTGAGGGAAAGCTACCTACCTACCTACCTACCTACCTACCTACCTACCTGTCTATGTTGTGTAAGGAGTTACCCGTCACATACTTTTAAGATAGTGTGAGATGAGATTGAGAGGTTAGATATTTATATTTTAGGAATTAGTGAACATCGCTGGAGCGGCAAGGGACATTTTACAACTGAAAATGGAAGTATTTCCATTTATTCTGGTAGAGATGTCGGAGGCCAGAGCGGAGTGGCATTTTGTTTAGATAAAACAACTGCAAAAACTGTAATTGGATATATAACCCGGTTAGTGATAGAATCCTCTCTGTCAGACTTAAAGGCCATCCAAAATACGCAACTCTCATACAGATATATGCACCTACTTCAACAGCAGAGGAAGACGAAATTGAAGATTTTTACAAGAAACTGCAAGACACATTACAAAACAATGGTCATAATGACATAACAATAACAATGGGAGATTTTAATGCAAAAGAAGGTACAGGAAGAGCTGAACATGAGAGACACGTTTTAGAAAAATTTGGATTGGAAAATAGAAAGGATGCACGTGATAAAATAATTGAATTTTGCACAGAAAATGAGTTAACGATAGCCAACACACTTTTTATAGAACACCCAAGAAGTCTCTTAACGTGGAAGTCCCCGGACAGTACTACCAAAAACCAGATAGATTATATTTTAATACAAAGAAGATGGAGATCAAGCATAACATCTGCAAAAAATCCTAAAAAGTGCAGACGGTGATACAGATCATCAGTTATTAGAAGCAGATCTGAAATTAAAACTCAAAAAGTTTACGCGATGTCCAAGGCCACTTCATTTTGATCTCACAAAAATACCAGATGCATACAATGTAGATCTACTAGAAGTGAAGAATCGTTTTGAGGTCCTAATGTCTATACAGGAGCAATTGACACCTGATGAATTGGCAGTACAAGCTAGAGATATCTTGATAACTGCAGCCAAAGATTTAATTCCGACCAAGAAAAGGCAACATAAGCCATGGATTACACTGTTCACGTTAGAATTAATAAAACAACGAAGGGAACTAAAACAGGATGGAGGTTAATCAGATAACAGCAGGATGAAGTATACATCTTTAACTCGAGAAATACGAAAGAACACAAGAAACGAAAAACACCAATATATACAAGATTGCTGTACCAAAATAGCAATATCATAAGACTGGAAGAGATTACGAAATGTTCAAAGAAATGAAGTTATTAACACGAAATGTTCAACCTCAAGTAAATGTTATCTGTGACAAGTTGGAAATACCTTAACAGAATCTAAACAAATTCTAGAAAGATGGCAAGAATACTGCAGTGGAATGTATGATATGAATGACTGTGAGGAAATGAATGAGATACATGAACCGATGACAGCAGAGACAGAACCCGAACCCTCATTAGATGAAATTTCATGGGCAGTAAAGAACCTGAAAAATGGTACATCACATGAATGGTTGATTGATTGATTGATTTAGGAATCGACATCACAGCATTCAGGGCATTCCCATAAGCGCTCCGTCCCCATCCTCAGCAGCCAACGAAAAGTTCCAACACCAATAGTACCAGTAGCAATCTGATTATATGTCCGTCTCACCTTTCCTTTGAGCGTCGGCCAGATCCCCTCGTCACTCCTCGCTGTCTCATTCTTACCAGACCATGGTAATCCATTTGCTCCTCCGAGGTGTACACGTGCTCCCACAAGGCCGCAACCACATCTGCCTTGTCATGTATCAATACTCCACCAAGTTCTGCAGAGCCAGCCAATCTGTCCGCCTGTTCATTTCCCAGCACACCGGCATGCCCCGGAGAAAAGATCCAGGCGATGCTTGTCACTCATGACCTCCGAAGCGAAGCAAGCCACTCCGCACGAAGCCTGCCCGTCCTCACCCTCGACAGCATGCTTTCTGAGTCAGTTACAATCACGATGTGTGTGTGTGTCGTATTCTCCATCCAGCGGAGAGCCGCAGTGACTGCCCCCACCTCCATTCTTAAGCTAGATGTTGTGGTATCATATGCCAAGGTCTCTTGCACCAAACGTCGACCATTAGCTTTGGCTACGAACCCCCAGCCACTTCTCTCACCTCTTGACACCGAACCATCTGTGTAGATAATCACATCACGGGTGTGAGCATTGTCCTGAATTAGTTGCTGGATTTCCACTTCCGTGGCCCCTGCTGGCCACTCCCTGCACTCCCGGCTCAATGTGATTATAACTCTGCACAAGTCTGACTGCTCCGCTGGCACTCTGACCCACTCCTCTCCTCGCCTAATGTTCCCCAAGGCTCCTGTCAAATGTGAACCCCAGATACTTCAGTTTGTTCTCTCTGCTGACATTTCTACCATCATTCGCGAGGCTTGGGACGTCAGCTCTCACAATCCTGTTGTCCAGAGAGCACCACAAAACAGTCGCCTTTTCCGGGTGGATGACAGCACTCATTTCTGTGCACCAGTCAATCACTTTATCTACTGTTGCCTGTAACTCCTGGGCTGTTTGCTCCATATATCTCCCCTGCCTATATGCAAGAGTATCATCTGCAAATGTTAGACCGGTGAGACTGCAGATCCCTGTGGCAGTCCCGGGGTTAAAATATGTGGCTCTGAGGTCCATGCACCCAGACGGAGAGCAACCCGACGAGAATGCAGGACGGCTGCTATCCAGTTCGCCAACCAGGGATTGACCCTCTTCTCCGTCAGTGCGGTCATCAGAATATCATATCGAACTCTATTGTACGCATCCTCGAGATCAAGCGCTGCCGCCATCGTTTCCTGTCTACTCTGGAACCCCTCATAAACGCCAAAGGCAAAAGTAGCTGCATTTGACCAGGTATCTTTTCCTGGCCTGTAGCTCCCCAGGCCTCTTGGAAGAAGCTTCCCCCTTTCCAAAGACTCTTGCAGCTTGACAGCGACTATCTTCTCTAGAACCTTCCCAAATGTATTTTGAAGGGTGATGATTCTAAAGCCGCTAAGCTTTGAATGATCCTTGAATAGTTTTGGGAGAGGAATGAGATAGCTGTGCACCCAGTCCTGCGGTACTGATGCTGTCCTAATGCTCTGGTTAAAGCAGTCGGTCATCTCCTTCAGGTCTGCATCGCTCAAACCCTTCATGTGGCCATACCTGACCCCATCGGGCCCTGGTGCCGTGTCTTTTGCCTTTTTCAAAATGTGTTTAACATCTTCCACCCGTATGATGTCTTCATACTGCATATTCTTCGTGGTGCCAGATAACTCCTCTCTAACTGCATCCCTGGTGTCCGCATCATTATGATTGGTCTGCTCTAAATATCTCTGGAGAAACGCCTCTCCTTTCTCTTTGTCTGTTGTCACGCGCACACCATCATCTCTATAAATTGTTCCCACTGTCATATGCCGATCTTTTCTCTGCATTTGCCTGTGCAGTTTCCAGAATTTTCGCAGTGTTTTATCACCTCCAATCTCCTTCATGAAACATTCCCATTTGGCCTCTGCAGAACAGCGCTTGACAACCTCCACCTTGTCTTTCTTGACATTTTCCGCTGTGTCCACTTCCTCTCGTGAGCTTCGAAGTGTCTGTCGCACTTTCGTGCGTCATGTCTGTCATGTCTTCCGGAACTTCCAACCACTCTCTTTCACGATTGAAGGTCTCTAGATCACACACCTGACTTATAGAAAGTTCTGCCTGTGCCATCCAGGACCTGCCTCGTCTTAGTCTATGACTTTTAACCATATCCATTGCTGCATGCAGCGGGTGATCCCTGTCTGTGGCAACTCTCAGGTAGCATTTGGCCTGAAGGACCCTTTGCCTATCCGTCATTGTTGGTAGCGCCAGGATATGCCTCATGCATATAATTGGTGTGTCCTTTGTGCACCCCAGGATTAATTGCATAATTATGGAGTGAGGCAGATAGAACTACAAAAAATTCGATTTTTAAGAGCATGCATTTTTCCAATTGCAACATGCGCCTGTGAGACCTGGACACTTACTACACACGCTGAAAAGCACATAAATGCCTTTGAATATAAATGTTATAGACGAGTTCTAAGAATATCTTGGATAAAGAAAAGAACAAATGCATCCATACTTCAAGAGCTGAATATTGAAGACGATTGGCTATTAAAGACGATAAAACAAAGAATGGTTCGATGTGCAATGAGGATGATCTGTCGACTAACTAACTAAAACAAAGAAAATTGAAATATTTTGGTCACTTGAAACGTCACCTGAAAGATGCTGATGTTGACAGCGATGTCCTGTAAAGTATATGCGAACAAAAAAAATATGCCTGGGAAGAGAGGAAGAGGAAGGCCATAGAGAAGATGGGTGCAGGATGAGGCGGATGATCTCCAGATGGGTGTATCCGAAGCGGGGCATTTTGTTTATGGTCGAGAGGTTTTCTGGAAGGTTGTTATGGGAGCGAAGTTCTGCAAAGGACATGATATTGAATGAATGAATTCATCGACCAGTAAAACAGTCCCGTTACGGTTCTACTCTGTTGCAAGGCAGCAAGAGCCGTCGTTTGACACCCATTCCATTTACATGAGTCAGTTTTCAGAACCATAAAACGATATGTTGTTCCGTTTCTATATAAGGTAAATTCGTCCCTTTCTATATAAGGTAAATGCTTTCGTGGTGCGCAAGTTGTTGTGAAGTTGCATTGAGATACGGAATACACGTCTCGTCAACACTGAAGCAGAACTGGTGCAACAAGCTGCGTGACCCAGATATCACACACTTTTGGGCGTGGAATATTTACGGGTGGGAGCAGTACGGTGGAGGAGGACGAGATTTCGGCAGTAAAATTTACATTACTTGTATGTTACATCCAATTCCCGAAGATACCCATTTCATAAATTAAGCAAATATCGACCCAATGCGGTAAACTGGCTTCATGGCGCTGGCCATCTCACGTTGACAGTAACACGCGTTTTCACGATTGTTAACATCCAGTATGTATTCATTATTACAGTATTTGACAAATCGCATTGCCTCCTCTTGTGTCACCCATACTGTCTTTTGGGGGAAAATGCGCTGACACAAACTTGCTCACATATGGCTCGTAGAGATCAGTTCTCGTAAAGATTAGAAACTTGTTCATTTCGTGAAATGGATAATTTCATGAGTTGGATGTACCACATATAATTTCTCATTTGCTGTATGTTTGCCTGCAGGGGTCCAGGTATCATGTTTGTCTACAAGGATCCAGTGGTCATGTTTGCCGGCAGGGGTCCAATGGTCATGTTTGCCTGCAGGGGTCCAGTGGTCATGTTTGCCTGCAGGGGACCAGTGGTCATGTTTGCCTGCAGGGGTCCAGTGGTCATGTTTGCCTGCAGGGGACCAGTGGTCATGATTGCTTGCAGGGGTCTAGTGGTCATGTTTGCCTGCAGGGGTCCAGTGGTAATGTTTGTCTGCAGGGGTCCAATGGTCATGTTTACCTGTAGGGGTCCAGTGGTCATGTTTGTCTGCAGTGGTCGGTCCAGTGGTCATGATTGCCTGCAGGGGTTCAGTGGTCATGTTTGCCTACAGGCATCCAGTGGTCATGTTTACTTGCAGTGGTCCAGTGGTCATGTTTGCCTGCAGTGGTCGGTCCAGTGGTCATGCTTGTCTGCAGGGGTCCAGTGGTCATGTTTACCTGCAGTGGTCGAGTGATCATGTTTACCTGCGGTGGTCCAGTGGTCATGTTTGCTTGCAGTAATCGGTCCAGTGGTCATGTTTGCCTGCAGCGGTCGGTCCAGTGGTCATGTTTACCTGCAGTGGTCCAGTGCTCATGTTTACCTGCGGTGGTCCAGTGGTCATGTTTGCTTGCAGTAGTCGGTCCAGTGGTCATGTTTGCCTGCAGGAGTCCAGTGGTCATGTTTGTCTGCAGGGGTCCAGTGGTCATGTTTGCCTGCAGGAGTCCAGTGGTCATGTTTGCCTGCAGGGGTCCAGTGGTCATGTTTGCCTGCAGGAGTCCAGTGGTCGTGTTTGTCTGCAGGGATCCAGTGGTCATGTTTGCCAGCAGGGTCCAGTGGTCATGTTTACCTGCAGGGGTCCAGTGGTCATGTTTGCCGGCAGAGGTCCAATGGTCATGTTTGCCTGCAGGGGTCCAGTGGTCATGTTTGCCTGCAGGGGACCAGTGGTAATGTTTGTCTGCAGGGGTCCAGTGGTCATGTTTGCCTGCAGGGGACCAGTGGTCATGATTGCCTGCTGGGGTCCAGTGGTCATGTTTGCCTGCAGGAGTCCAGTGGTCTTGTTTGTCTGCAGGGATCCAGTGGTCATGTTTGCCAGCAGGGTCCAGTGGTCATGTTTACATGCAGGGGTCCAGTGGTCATGTTTGCCGGCAGAGGTCCAATGGTCATGTTTGCCTGCAGGGGTCCAGTGGTCATGTTTGCCTGCAGGGGACCAGTGGTAATGTTTGTCTGCAGGGGTCCAGTGGTCATGTTTGCCTGCAGGGGACCAGTGGTCATGATTGCCTGCAGGGGTCCAGTGGTCATGTTTGCCTGCAGGGGTCCAGTGGTAATGTGTGTCTGCAGGGTCCAATGGTCATGTTTACCTGTAGGGGTCCAGTGGTCATGTTTTCCTGCAGTGGTCGGTCCAGTGGTCATGATTGCCTGCAGGGGTTCAGTGGTCATGTTTGCCTGCAGGCATCCAGTGGTCATGTTTACTTGCAGTGGTCCAGTGGTCATGTTTGCCTGCAGTGGTCGGTCCAGTGGTCATGCTTGTCTGCAGGGGTCCAGTGGTCATGCTTGTCTGCAGGGGTCCAGTGGTCATGTTTGCCTGCAGGGGTCCAGTGGTCATATTTGCCTGCAGGAGTCCAGTGGTCGTGTTTGTCTGCAGGGATCCAGTGGTCATGTTTGCCAGCAGGGTCCAGTGGTCATGTTTACCTGCAGGGGTCCAGTGGTCATGTTTACCAGCAGGGGTCCGGTGGTCATGTTTACCTGTAGGGGTCCAGTGGTCATGTTTGCCAGCAGGGGTCTAGTGGTCATGTTTACCTGTATGTATTCGAATAAAAGATATATGTGTAAATGAGAAAAGATTGGAGGTGATGGAAAATTTTGAATATCTTGGGTCATTCATTACCAACAACGGTGACACAATGAAAGAAATTAAACGCCAACTGTCAATTGCTCTTCAAAGACTAAAATAACTGAATAAATTATGGAGTGGGACAGACAGAACAACAAAAATTAGATTTTTAAGAACATGCATCTTTCCCATTGCAACGTACGCCTGTGAGACCTGGACACTTACCAAACAAGCTGAACAGCGCATAAATGCATTTGAATATAAATATTATAGACGAGTTCTAAGAATAACTTGGGTAAAGAAAAGAACAAATGCAGCCGTACTTCAAGAGTTGAATATTGAAGAGGGTTGGCTATTATAAAGACGATAAAATAAAGAAAATTGATATATTTTGGTCACTTGAAACGTCATGAAAGTTTGGAGAGAATAATAATAGGGGTATATGCCTGGGAAGAGAGGAAGAGGAAGGCCAAAGAGAAGATGGGTGCAGGATGTGACGGATGATCTCCGGATGGGTGTACATATTATGGGGAAATATAATTGCGTCATACAACTTCCAACAAATAGTAAAACAAGATACTAGAGTAACAAAATCATCTTCAACACTTATAGATCACATTTGTGAACTTGCTCAATCAATAAATCAGTCATGTGCCATGCCGGAAAGCGTGGGCGGTCATGATTCGCCATTTCACTCGATCACCAGAGTCGTGGATCAGCTCAGTGTTCCTTTCTCGTCCATGCCATGTGGCCAAGCCATCCAGATATTTTCCTCTTGGTCTTCCTCTTGGTCTGGTTCCTTCGATCTTGCCAGTTGTCACTAAGTTCTCCAGTCCATTTCTTCTCATAACATGTCCAAAAAATTTTGACTGTCTACGTCTAATTTCTCTAATCAATCTACGATTTTCATTTGTTTCCTGTAGTACTTGGTCATTGGTTTTTCTATCTGTCCATGGTATTCTTTGCATTTTCCTCAGAATCCACATTTTTTCAGCCATCAGATGTTTTTCAGCTTGACTGCACATTGTCCAAGTTTCACATCCATACAAAAGAACAGGCTCTATGTACCCCCTAAACACTCTTTTTCTCGTTTCAGTTGTCATCTTTTTATTGGTCAGAATGTTTTTCATCTTGCTAAAGGCCACCTTCGCCATGGCGATTCTTGTTCTAATCTCCTCAAGGCACCTCCCATCAGATGTTATGACTGTTCCGAGATAATTGTACCGATTCACTTATTGAAGAATATTCCCATTTACTTGTATATTACATTGTGGTACTTCGTTCTTCCTTGTGACGACCATAACCTGAGTCTTCTTACAATTTAATTCCAACCCCAGCTGCTCACTGTGGACAACAACCGCGTCTACTAATTGTTGCAGATCATGTGCATTGTCTGCAATCAATACTGTATCATCTGCATATCTAATGTTATTTATGTTTCGTCCTCCAATGCTGATTCCATTTATGTCTTCTACATTTCTGAAAATATTTTCACTGTATAGGGAAAAAAAGATCTGGAGACATTACACATCCCTGCCTAACACCTCTCTTAATAGGTTGATATTGTCCCACTTTATTATCAATCCTTATGGCAGCTTGTTGTTTCCAACATATGTTTTTTATACGTCTAATGTCTTTCCCATCAATTTGTACATCTGCAAGCATATCCACCATGTTGACATGTCTAACTCTATCAAAAGCCTTTGTGTAGTCAATAAAGCAAAGATGTATATCCTTATTTACTTCTATAGCACGTTCAATTATACTTGCTCAGACAACATCATAGAATGCACCATACCCAATTGTGCAATGAGCCATCACTACCCAATATGCTGCACATGGTCTAAAAAAGGAATTAAAACTCCTAAACATAAACACATAAGTGTACAATATAGAAGCTACAAAAATTTCTGTTGAAACGCATTTTTATAGGACTTGCTTAGTTCACCGCTAGACAATGTTTATCAACTTCCAGACCCGGATGATGCCCTGGAATTCTGGATGAAGACCTTTATTATAACCTAAATAAACATAGCTCATCTGGGTTAGATGGAATAAGCAATCGGATTCTCCGCTGTGCTGGGCCAGTGATCTGTTTATCACTAACCTGTGTACATAATCAGTGTCTCACCGAAGGTTACTTTCCATAGGCTCTCTAAATCTCTAAAGTGTATCCTCTTCTTAAATCTGGTTCATTGAACAATGGTCTCCCGAACAATTATAGACCCATTTCCTTACAATCATTACTGTCTAAACCGCTAGAAAAACACATCCATAAAGTAACATTACAGTATTTAGATCGCAACAAGCTTATAGTTGACAGTCAATCAGGATTTCGACCATAATATTCTTGCCTTACGGACCTAACAAATATGATAGGAAATTGGCACCAGAATATAAATAACAACAATCAATGTGGAGCCGTGTTTATCGATTTCAGGAAAGCATTTGATATGATAAACCATGTCATTTTAATTTAAAAACTAGAGGCAATGAAAATTGGCCCTAATGTAGTGACGCTAATAACATCTTTTCTGTCAAATAGAAAGCAAGTAGTATCATACAATAAATCTCTGTCTCAAACCACTACCTTCAATACTGGGGTACCGCAAGGCTCTATTCTTGGCCCTCTGTTATTTGCCATATATATTAACGATCTACCTTTGCATCTTTCGTCGTCCTACGTTATTTTTGCATACGACAGTGCAGTGTATACAAACGCTGAAAGCAGTAATTTGCTGGAGTCGTCTTTGCAACAAGAATTAAATAATGTAGTTAGGTGGAGCTATGCGAACCGTATGCAAATTAACATCACTAAAACAAAATATATGTTATTAACAACCAGACAAAGACTTCAAACTCTAAATTCACACAGATCACTTCAATTTCATATCGATAACATGCCAATATAAAGTGTAATTGAGCACAATATATTAGGTCTCATCATTGATAGAAACCTAACCTTTAATCCTCACGTTCAAGCGCTCACTAAGCAAACAGCGAAAAAAGTCTACCCTCTCGCCAAAATTAAAAATTTCCTTGATGAGGACACAAGGAAAGTATTCCAATTCAAGCACCAAGCGACTGTACTCACTCCAGAAACGGGCCATGAGTTTATAGCAAACATTTAACTGGCAATCATAGCCTGCATAAATACCTTCAGTTACTACCACTCCGCAAACGCTTGCTTTCCAACATGGGAAAACTAATTCACAAAATCCTACATCGGAATGCCCCAAATTACCTTTGGCCATTGTTTAAATATAATGCCAGATACATTAAACGATTAAATATATTACACATTCCGAAGCCTAGAATAGATTTATACTAAACAAGCTTAACGTACTCTGCAGCTCAGCTGTGGAACAATCTTCCACAAGAAATCAAAGACATCACCAATCCCTATACATATAATCGTAAATTATTCGAACACCATCACAGTACGGATTACCTTCCACCATAATAATAGAAATGATAATCATAATAAAACCCTAGTATAACAGCCAGTGCCATTTTGGTAGGCCAGTATATTCCACATAGCTAATAACAAGTGCCACACCAGTCATTAATATTACTGAGTTGTGCAGTTTTGATTATTCATTTTCCCCAGGCCTTTATAATGCATATCCTTTATATTTTATAATGTTGCTGTTTTCAGTTAGCCTTGAATGGTGTGTGAAGGATATTATGTATGGAAGAGAGTGATAGAAGGGCAGAATGTTAGACGAGCCTGCGTGTCCAATTCTTAACCCTTTGAAAATAAAGTTTGTTTGTTTGTTTGCTTGTTTGTTTGTTTGTTTGTTTGTTTGACACTGGACATCTTGCTTGTGATCGAGAAGTTTTCCGGAAAGTTGTTATGGGAGCGGGGTTCTGCAAAGGACATGCTCCTGAATGAATGAATGATCATGAAACGGTTAAGAAGAACTAACTTCAAACACCTGTCATTACAGTTGATGGATATCAACGGAAAAGTGACATCAGAAAATCCACGGGAATGTGAGCAACTTGTGGCTCACTACAACATCCAAAACACCACACGCACATACACTTCACACCTGGCAATCTCAGGCGTGCACAAGAGAACTGTGATAACTCCAGATGTTCTGTGAATGGAAACTTTCTGGAAGTTACAAATGATGTACGGGAACACAAATTAAAGTCATCATATACAGTCTTTCTGTGCTGCTGAATTGCAATGCTCCAAACAATTCAAAATAAACCTGAGAATTCCCTAACGAGAACAATGACGGCACGTGTAAATCGGCTGTCTGCCAACACCACGGTGATACTGCATGGATTCCCTCACGGCTTTAATCAGTAAGCAGTCAGTAAACTGGTATAGCTTTTCGGTCAGTCCTGCCGGCGTAGCTTGAAAGCTCGTCGGTAGGCGTCCAGTGGTTTTGCATGTATCACCTTGTACCGGGAGGGCGCGCTTTAGCGATGCTACTCTTGGCTTGCGTGTGCGTGCATAGCCTGTCCTGCCAGCAGTCATATGCATTGCGAACTGCTGAGGCTCGGCCGTAAATCGGCAGATTTGTTCGCAACTTAGACGAGCAATATCTTCTGTGGTAGAATCTCGCTAATCGCATGTGTGTGTGGTCTGTTCTGGCGGACAGTCCATCTATCCGATGGATATCTGGTTGCTCCTATCAGTAGTCATACGCTCATTCGCTTGTCGCTACGCTTGTCCTAAAACTGAAAATTAAAGGAATTGACGGAAGGGCCGTTTGCACGAGGCTCTCGAGAGCCAATATATACAGGGATAACTGGCCGTGGCAGCCTAACGTCCACTGCATCTGTGTCCGTCTCCAGTCGTCTTGCCATGATCGCCACTGGAACCGGATGGACGCAGACGAGAGAGCGAGGTCGATGGAGTTGCGTAACCACAACCTCGCTATAATCCAACCTAAAGCGCAAGTCATTCGTTCTTCATCAAATCAAAGATGCAATGAATGAATGGTCCTCATCACTCGTGATAGACGAACATCCATCCATTTATTGTGGAAATGATGCAGTCTGCACACAAGCACCGTAATTCTCCTTTCTGCAACTTTATGGAGAACTAGGCCTTGACGCTTATCAAGAGAAATCAAATGGTATGTGCAACAACAGTATCAACAACAACATATACACTGTTCGGTCAATAACATATCGTTGTTTCATATGGTATTTGATATTGCTGATCCTGCTGCAGCCTCTTGAGTCAAGCACAAGTACTGGTCCGTGCTCACGCCTGAAGCCTATTGGGTACGTAGTGCTGGCGCGACATTTGTATCGTGCCACTGACCTGGTCAATGTCACACTGCCTGGTTTTGTTTCTCATAACGTTTCCTTATACCCAATTTATCCTGGGTCGATCATGGAGCTAGGTCAGTTTGACAAAAATTCCCGCATCATTGAGAGTTTAATTACATCGCAGGCTCTTGGCCCACTGAGCCACCTCTGCAACAGCCAGTAGCTCCTTTACTATAATCCCCCCTACCCCCCCCCCCCTCTCTCTCTCTCTCTCTCGCTCGCTCACTGGCTCCAGTCCTCCTCCCCCCTCCCCCCCCCATTCCCCATACATCTTTTTAGATGTCACAAGTTCCACTTTTATCTTTTCATAATATGACCCAAAATGGTGACTGGTGACTGGTTGCCTCATTCCTCTGTCTGATGTTTGCTTTCATTTGTCCTTCTTTCCAGACAGTTAGAATACTCGTGTTGGCTTTCGAAGGAACTGTACGCATTCTCATGAAAAACCACATATCTAAGGCCCAAAGAAATGCAAAGCTCTATATTAAAACTGATTCTTTGTGACATGCATCATTCTTTACTTAACCTCCAAGACAAGAGTGTTCCAATTCACTTCTCCTATTCGTCTATTGACTCGATACGCCTCGAGGCATGTTCAAGAATCCTATAATTTATTATTGTCTTGTAGTTGCCATATCTGTCTGAAGCACTATCAGCTTTGAAACACTGACTCAACACGGAAGCAATACAGACGAAAAAAAAGTTGGAAGCTGTTGATAAGTGGTGTTATCGCAAGAGCTGGATAGCCAGGAGATCAAATGAAGTTCTTACAGGCAAAGTCAACAAAAGCTAGGTTGTTGTATATTGGTCAAACAATGAGACCCGAAAATAAAACAGGAATGCGAAATCCACGTCCAGTAAGCAACTACATCAAATATAAATATGTAGCGACAGAAGCATTCACACAGAGCTGAAGTGAATGTCTGCTACTAAGGACCAGTGGAGTCAAGTGTTAGGGCGGCTTAAACATCAGTCTTCGGGCTAACCTGGTTATGATGGGATATTATGATGGAATTCGACGTCATCCAATATCTGTTTTTAGATCGTACACCCCATATTGTCTGTCTTTATAATTAGCTAGCAACCCTACACCGGTCGATTGGACTAAAATGTTGACGTCTCGTTCTTTACTTGGGGACAAAAATTTCAAGTGCCTCTAAAGACGGAGTGAATTTACCCGATAGCTAGGGACACTGGTAATTGGGAAAGCTAACCCACAAGGAAAAATCAGTCCAGTGCACTAGAAGTAGTAACACATGTATGGACTACGCTTGAGTTTAAAACGAGCGAACGCAAAAACCAATCAACAAAAATGAGCTAGCAGCAGCAGCAGCTCTTCGGATGCGAGTAACCATTTCTCTGAGTCACTTAACTGCTTTTGGATATCTTTTTTGCTCGTTCTATCTGTCCTCGGATTTCTACGTCAGGAATGACTCAGGTTTCCTCTTAAGATAATAGATATATGTTTATCTATATGCATTACGCATATCTCATGCGTACAATATATTATAATTATTTATATTCACATATTAAAAAAAGAAAATATGCACTTATTTACGTGTTAAATCTGTCATGTGCCTGGCTTGCTCGTATTTCTTGACCTGGCAAACTTAATTGTGTCAGGCCACTCCAGGAGCCTCGAGACACCGGGGAAAAGTTGAAAAGTTATACAACTCTTCAAAACCCCAGGTTATAAATTATGAATGTTTGCTGCACCAGAACCGTCCCACGGCAACATCTCCAGTCCTTGACGTGTGTGCACATCGCTTGGTGTCGTAGGCCATGGTGTCACGCTTCGGTCACGCAGAGATCAACAGATCTCGGACGTCAACAGATGCAGTTTATTACAGGTGATTGTGAGCAGTGTAGACCTTGTTGTGATATCTCTTATGTGGCAGCACTTTCTTCTTGTCAAAAGCTGTATTGAAAAAGACCCTGTTTTCTATATGATTGTAGCGTAATGTGAAGATGGTGCTATAGGTGCTGGCCGCATTGTTTTCCCATTGGTACCTGGCTGATGATGCCGGTGTTTCTCAGGCAACTTTCACTGAAGGGAACAGTCAAGTGCACATTTCCACGCCTTGAGGTTATTGGGTATATGATGCTAGGCCGAGATGTGTATAAACTAGTCCCCACTTGATGGGTCATGTCAGTATCACACTGGTTGCCTTTTCTTCCCAATGCATTTCCTGGTGCCAATTTTAGGCTGGGTTGGTTAATTTAAAATAAACGCCCGCCTCGATGGGGATCCATCACACGAGCACCGGACGGCAGGCAGACGCACTAGCCACTGCGACAACATGGATCCCACCAGCAGCTTTACGTTTGTTTTAAAAAAAAGTGTCTGGTGTCCATTTAATGAGGCTTGGTCGACCCACTCAATTAGCAGTTACGGCATGGCGGAAAGATCCCATTGTCAGAAAGATATGAACTGGTACTACCAGACCGACAGATGAGTTCCTTTGCCGCTACAGCACGGCGGCTCATGTACTGTAAATAAATGGAGGCGCGGGGGCATTTTACGGCGATGACTTCTATAGACAAGAAATACAGAACACATACAAGTGAGAGCAAGTGTACACGGGATTAACAGAAATACAGGGCCTGCTAGCGTGCACACTCGTCGTTAAAACAGCCGCACAACAGCACGAAATTAAGACCACTCCACGGCATTAAACAAATTAAATAATAGTGTTGACCCTTGGGCAGAACAGAGGAAACACAGATCGATAGTTCGAGGACGGGTGAAACGTCGGGACGATTATGTACAAAGGGCATGAGCACGTCCTTGATAGGCTCATGCGCTGTTTATCACAGCACCTTGAATAGTTAAATCCTGGTTCTCCTAATTAAGCAGTCATCTACAGTGAAGATTGCGTGATAAGATACTTCTATCAGCACGTCAACCACTGTAAGGTGGTAATGAAGAAAACTCAATGTGACGTCATCATCCGATGTTGAACTATATACTGTCCAGTAGTTGTGTGAAACTATTCATATTTACATTTACCATTTAAGAGAATGTATGATTAACGTGGCATAATCTATGTACATACACTATTCCTAAGTATTGACTACGACCATTACGACTACTGCTGCTACTACTTCTACTTTTACCACCACCACTATTACTATTGCTACTACTTATACTACAACTACCACTACAACTATTACAAATAATAATAATAATAATAATAATAAAAAT
Organism: Cepaea hortensis; assembly: GCA_963921405.1. NCBI lineage: Eukaryota > Metazoa > Mollusca > Gastropoda > Stylommatophora > Helicidae > Cepaea > Cepaea hortensis. The sequence continues at coordinate 83,395,419 of OY992884.1, read as the reverse complement.
AATAATAATAATAATAATAATACAATTACTGCTAAGCCTACTACATTTTCGAATGTTGACTGGTAAAGGGAATGAAACAGACATCAGAAAACAAAGAAAATAAAACAAACATCACAATAGACAATAATAACACTGAAAGCTGTAGGCACGTTGGCTTCAAAATGATCACATTCAAATTTGATCTCCCCTCTGACGTGTCTCCACCTTGTCGTGGTAGAGGGGCTTGCGTGTCCCAATTACCCCAAGAGCTCTGCCGATGGAAGCGCAACCACATGTCGGGCAGGCCTTGGGATAGGGACCAAACCAAGAGAGGGACCAAACCAAGAGAGACACAACCTGTTGCTCTGCACGTAGATTGAGGATAGCAGTCAAAAGTCCAGTTCAGGCACACGATGCCACTAATTCTTGGTCCGGACGCATACTCTAAGGTTCACAGCTGACGGATATGGCTGAACGTCTCTAAGCCATAAGCCCTCGGATGTGAGAGCCGGGCCGATATTCACCTACCTCAAAATGGAGGAGAGATGCTGAGCACGCTACATGCTTAGTCCAGATACTTGTTCGAGGGCTCTCAGCTGGGGGATATGAGGGATCCCCGGATGAGAGGGCATGGCCGTTACTCGCTCTATGCTACATGGAGGTAAGGTGCTGAGCCAGCAGCACATGTAGCCTACCTCGTGAGCGGTTACTAGATGGTGGAAAAAGCGCCACAGTCGCACGCAATGGAAACGATGAAAGAATGTATCTATACTCATAGAGTGGATGTCGGCTGCAGACTAATGTGAAAATACCTATCATTAACACGAAATGGAACGCTTGGCTAGCGAATCAAGTACGTGGAAGCCTGAAGCGAAAGCTTGCTGAGTAGATATCGGCTGCAGACTGTCCGTCCCTGATTTGTGCGGGAAGCGACCAATGGCAAACGAAATGCCCAATACATGGAAGTGAGGAATTAGCAGGACGTGGCAATTCCTTGGGTGAGCTCAGTCTCAGAGCAATATGTGCCGGCTCTGCAATTATGGAAGCCCCCTTGGATAGCGGGGAAAGCCCATGGTCTGCCCCTGCCTTCCCTTGAGGGTTGACCGTGATGTCTTTGACCGTTCTACCTTGACCAGCTGAGATGTGGGCGACACCACAACAGTAAGAGTCTAACGTCCCTCGAAACCCCGGAAAGGCAACCCCGTAAAAACGCCCACAGAAGTCGGATGTGCACGTTCACTAGTGCAAATAAATTGGCACAACGCAAAAACGTCCGAATGAAATGTCCCTCGTGCCCGGAACAGCTCTGACTATCTTGTCTTCCGTCGGAAAAGCTCTGATTATCTAGTTTTCCGGCCGAAACAGCTCTGACGATTTAGTTTTCCGGGCACAGCGTCCGTACACATCCGAACCAAAAGCTCGCTGAGTGGAAGTCGTCTGCAGACTGACCGTCCCTGGTTTGTGCGGGTGCGGCCTGTGGCGCAAGAAATACCCAACACGTGGAAGTGAGGAATTAAAGCAGCCATGAGCAAGGCGTGGCGATTCCTGGGGATGAGCCCAGCACCAGTGCGCTATGTGTCGGCTCTGTAATTATGGAAGCCTCCCCGGATGGCGGAAAATGCCATGGACTGCTCCTACCTTCCCTTGAGGGCTAACAGTGTAGTCTTCGACCATTCTAACTTGACCATCTGGGATGTGGACGGCACCACAACAGTGAGAGTGCCCCTGACTAACAAATGCACCCTAAAGTCGGATGTGTTGGCCTAAGGATCTCGGCCCAAGGGTGCCTAACTTAGAAACACCGCAATTACGTCCGAAAAAAAACCTCCGGATGAACGCAGAAGAAGAAGAAATTTGATCTTACTGAAGAAATAGACTGCCGTCTGGGCACTAAGAAGATGGTTGCATCACCAACGAGGCCTATCATACAACTTAAACTACATAGGTTGGCTTGTTGGAAATCTAGTACAACTATTTTTACAAAAAGGTAGCTCAGAGCTCAGAGTGTCCTATTAAAATGACGGCCTCGTATGATTGAAGAAAAGCTTGTTTACTTATTGTCCATGATTCGCAGCCGTATCTTAAAACTGATTCTATGTAACATGACAGAACTCTTTTTCCAACTTTCAAGGACAATGATTTATTGCACAAAACGTTCTTCATTTGATAGTATGCAGATTTTGCTTGTCCTATTCTGTTCGTTTATATTTTCCTGGAGATAGATTTTAGTAACAGTTTACCTTGGGATAACCATGTCAAGGTCACTGCGTTGGGGCACTGTTCGGAGACATCACAATATCCCTGCCCACTCTAGGTCTCTCCCCCACCATTATCCCCACGCCATGAAATAAATACTTACAACAGTGTATTGTTTGTATTTCAAAGCCTTACCTATTCCCCCACCCCCCGCAAACCACAAACACACACGTGTAATGGCCACATTACCCCCTGTTGATGTGATCTCCGTGAAGTTTCCATAGTTTAACAACAAGTTGCTGAGGTACGTCTTTACCAGGCAATGTGATTTGCATTCTCAAGTGTCCATGGCCTACATTACAAATCTTCTAGCTAGTGGGTTCTAAAACTGAAACGTGGGTGCTTGGAATGGCGTGACAGCAATGTAAGAGTAAACATGAAGATAACCTCAAACCAGGTACTGCCGATGGCAAAGGAAATACCAGGAGTTTCACGTTTGTAAAGTAGCATATATATTAGATGCGGTGCTCAACTCCTTTCCAAAGCATCGAGTCTTTCTACAACATTAGGTGATACAGGAAATATATATCATTGTGGAGCCCTTAAGATAATCAAAGTAGTTGTATGAATAGTTTCATAAGGAAACACTAGAAAAAAAAATTTAAAGCAATAATTGTTAGAACCTGCGTCTCCGGGAAGGTTAACCCGGTCAACAAATGCCCGCAGAAGTCGGATGTGTCGGCCTAACGGTGCAAGAACGCAGTTCTGCTGTAAACAGGCACAACGCAATCACGTCCGAAAAAGAAGAAAAAAACTCCGGATGAACGCAGAAGAAGAAGAGAAAAAGAAGAAGAAGAAGAATAAGAAGAAGAAGAAGAAGAAGAAGAAGAAGAAGAAGAAGAAGAAGAAGAAGAAGAAGAAGAAGAAGAAGAAGAAGAAGAAGAAGAAAAACCTGCGTCTTTTCTGTGGCAACATACGAATGTGTGTCATGGGTCATTTCGCCATCACTAAAAACGACAAAACCGGTTTGCAAGTCAAGAGGATCGACTTAATTGCACTGGGTTTTATCCCATATGACTTGGCCTCTTTCCGCAGGATGGCCTGTCGAAAGCGTCGCACAGAGCACGAACTCCGTAGTTCCAGCGACGACTCAGAAGTCTTCGAGAAAATTGCACCCGTGAACGGAACTACGTAGGCCGGGATGGAACCCATACCTTACGCGGTATTACACGTCGCAGTGGCTTGGACAGAACAGATGTGGAAGACATGGTTCCTTGGGGAAACGGCAGGGTCGATCAGCACGAAGATGCTCACAGGACATTGTGGAAACCTTGAGCATGAAACACACGAGGCACGAGAACTGGCCAAGGATCAAGCATCTTTTCTGCGGCCCGTGATGACAGCGACGTACGCATAGGGCCTGTTTTATGGTGACGATGCTGATAACAGTTCTGCTGAGTTTGTCTACTCTGGGGATCTCGATGTCATGCTCCCCAGAGCTTCTAGAGCTGTTCCAGACTTCTATAATGTCAGTCAGTAACTGCTGGAAATCTATAATGTCAGTCAGAACTGCTGGAAACGATCCAGAGACCTTTAGTGTGAATCAGTAACTGCTGGAAACGATCCAGAGACCTTTAGTGTGAATCAGTAACTGCTGGAAACGATCCAGAGACCTTTAGTGTGAATCAGTAACTGCTGGAAACGGCCCAAAGACATTTAATGTGGATCAGTAACTGCTGGAAACAGCCCAGAGACCTACAATGTGTGAGCAGTGAGCAAGGATGCAAGTTGGGGTTGGTTTCCTGTTTGACAAATAGATAAAGACCTCTTCATAAGTGTTTATAGGAGAACAGGTTGGTTTCCTGTTTGACAAATAGATAAAGACCTCTTCATAAGTGTTTATAGGAGAACAGAATGGAGTCTTCAACGAAGAGATTATGTATAGAAGTCTTCAATGAAGAATCTGTTTATATGAGAACTTAATTGGTGTTTTCTGTGAAGAGTTTGTTTACAGGAGAACATAGAGTGGTGTCTTCCATGAAGTGTCTGTTTTATAGGAGAACATAGAGTGGTGTCTTCCATGAAGAGTCTGTTTTATAGGAGAACATAGAGTGGTGTCTTCCATGAAGAGTCTGTTTTATAGGAGAACATAGAGTGGTGTCTTCCATGAAGAGTCTGTTTTATAGGAGAACATAGAGTGGTGTCTTCCATGAAGAGTCTGTTTTATAGGAGAACATAGAGTGGTCTTCCAGAGTTTGTTTACAGGAGAAAATAGAGTGGTGTCTTCCATGAAGAGTCTGTTTTATAGGAGAACATAGAGTGGTGTCTTCCATGAAGAGTCTGTTTTATAGGATAACATAGAGTGGTGTCTTCCATGAAGAGTCTGTTTTATAGGAGAACATAGAGTGGTCTTCCAGAGTTTGTTTACAGGAGAACATAGAGTGGTGTCTTCCATGAAGAGTCTGTTTTATAGGAGAACATAGAGTGGTGTCTTCCATGAAGAGTCTGTTTTATAGGAGAACATAGAGTGGTCTTCCAGAGTTTGTTTACAGGAGAACATAGAGTGGTGTCTTCCATGAAGAGTCTGTTTTATAGGAGAACATAGAGTGGTGTCTTCCATGAAGAGTCTGTTTTATAGGAGAACATAGAATGGTCTTCCAGAGTTTGTTTACAGGAGAAAATAGAGTGGTGTCTTCCATGAAGAGTCTGTTTTATAGGAGAACATAGAGTGGTGTCTTCCATGAAGAGTCTGTTTTATAGGAGAACATAGAGTGGTGTCTTCCATGAAGAGTCTGTTTTATAGGAGAACATAGAGTGGTCTTCCAGAGTTTGTTTACAGGAGAACATAGAGTGGTGTCTTCCATGAAGAGTCTGTTTTATAGGAGAACATAGAGTGGTGTCTTCCATGAAGAGTCTGTTTTATAGGAGAACATAGAGTGATCTTCCAGAGTTTGTTTAAAGGAGAAAATAGAGTGGTGTCTTCCATGAAGAGTCTGTTTATATTAGAACATAGAGTGGTCTTCCAGAGTTTGTTTACAGGAGAAAATAGAGTGGTGTCTTCCATGAAGAGCTAAGGCTAAAGGTCGAGAGAATCGAATCGACTTCATTGCGCCGAGTTTTACACTATCTGGCCCGGTCTCTCTCCCCTTAGAACACCAAGCCGCCTGTGGAAAGCATCGCACAAAGAACCAACATCGTGGCTCCAGAGACGACCACCAGGTGTCTCAGAAACAAAACTGCACTCGTGGCCTGGTGTGGTCTCTTCCGTCTAAAATGTGTCAAAGGTGGACAAGGGACGGCCTCTTCCGTTTATAATGTGTAAAGGTGGAAGTGACTCGTTTTTTTTTTTCATCCATTGTTTATTTATAGATGGACATATAGTGGTCTCACCTGGGTACAATCTTCAACTGCTCCAACATCATAAGGGAAGAAATACAAACTAGAATCAACTCTGGAAATAAGATATACTATGCATTACAACATCTACTAAAATCAAAGGCGCTATCTCGTAACACCAAAATCACAATATACAAAACACTGATCAGACCAGTTGTGCTGTATGGCTCTGAAACCTGGAGTACAACGAAAGGAGACGAAGCCTTGTTACAAACCTTTGAGAACAAAATTTTAAGACGCATCATTGGACCCATTAGGGATACACAAAGTGGAGAGTGGAAAAGAAGAAGTAACAAAGACATTTTCGATCTGTTTAAGTCCCCGCTAATCACTTGTATCATGAAGGCTAATAGACTACAATGGCTGGGGCATATAGAAAGAATGGAAGATAATAGGGAAACAAAACTCGCTTACACTCAGGAAATAAATGACCGTAGACCCCGAGGTAGACCAAGAAGACGGTGGAGAGATAATACATGTACAGACCTACAAGCACTTGGAATCAACGACTGGCAAGAGAAGGTCCACCAGAGAGACGAATGGAGACGGATTGTATTTGCAGCAAAGAACCTCAATGGCTCGGAAAGCTGAAGAAGAAGAAGAAGATATAGTGGTCTCTTTCATACAGAGCTGTTTATAGGTGAACAACGAGTGTTTTCCTTCATCTAGAGTTTGTTTTCAGCAATGCTATCCTACTTGTCGGGTATTATTTCAGCATTCCTGTTGCATTCCTGGTTACTGGTCAAGGCTACCTAGTCTTAGGTACAGTGGTTCTCATCGTATCGGTGTGCATGACTCTAAACTTGAGGACAGTGCGGCTAAGCGACTGCGTGGCTTCCCGACAGGTCTATGATAGGTCGCTGTGTAAATTAAGAAATGAACTATCGATATGTGACTGTCTTAGTCAGATATGACCGAGCAACCGTATGACAGTAGACAGTACTTCCTACTTTCTCTTAGCGCCGAATGTTGGCGGCGCTCACTAAACCCGACACTCCACATTGTTCCAACTGTTTCTGGTGGCGTAGCGAACTGGGAAGATACAAGCCTTATCCTAAGTGTTATGACAGGGCAGACCAGACTCTTAGCCTTGGTCGGCAACTGGTACAGGATCGAAGCTATGCAGGCGGACAGTTAGAGCATAGCTTCGCTGATCCGACAGCTTCTGCAGCTTGTCTTGTTCCAAATGTATTGTTGTTACCTTTCCTCTAGAGTAACATAGGCAGGCCGAGAGAGGGATCACTTTGCATAGGCCACATATGGTCTCTACAATTCAGCCCAGGCTTTGTACTATGGAGAGGTATAACTCCATCCATGGTCTGGTTGTTATTATGCCTTTTTTTTCAAGCACAATGTAGTTGAGTTGCTGAGTTGAGTCGAGCTAAGAACCGACATCACTGCACTCAGGACATTTCAATATGCGCTCTGTCCCCTCGTTCAACAGCCAGCGAAGAGTCACACTACTTATCGTTCCCGCCGCTATCTGATTGAAAGTTCTCCTGGTTTCCCTCTCGGTTTTGACATTCTGCCAGAACCCCTGCCGATCCCCCGCAATCTCATCTTTGCCACATACAGATTCTCAGTCTGTTCCTCCACCGTCGCCACTTGGTTCCATTGGCATACGACCACCTCCCCCTTGTCCAAAGGTAAACGACCACCAAGAGGTGCATTCCCTACCAGCCTATCAGCCTGTTCACCCCCCCCCCCCCCCCCCCCCGCCCGCAATCTCGCATGGCCAGGACAAAAAATCTATACAATTCTTACAATCTGTGACCTCTTAAGCGAGGCGAGCCATTCCAAACGAAACATTCCTGTCTCCACTTTACTAAGCATACTCCTTGCGTATTGAAGCACATTGAAAACACATTATTGCAAACGATCATCAGCCAAGACGGCCAGGTGGCAGTGAGTGCTGAGGCAAAAACGAAACAAACTAACTAGATTTTCTGTCGACACTTAACGATCGAAACGGAAGATAAGAAAGGTATATGGCAAACAATCAGGCTATACACCGTGACAGATAAAGGATAAAAAACACACACATTATCCGATTCAAAAATGTAAATAAATTAATACATTTAAAATAGCTAAATAAACAGGGTACAAATCCCCCCACCCTTTTCAATAAAACAAGCTGGATATAGGAAGTGGTAGTGTGGTCTCATTAGAAACCAACGCAGGTCCGCGTGGATTAAAGAATAAGAACGCGTGTTCTTAAACATCTGGTGTGCTGATGACAATGTAAGCGGTTCAACCCCTGCACCGGACAGCTGGACTAAAATGTTGACCTATTATCCATGACTTCAGGACGTAAATTACAAATACCTCTAAGTCGGAGTGGGTTCGCTTGAAGGTGAGGGATACTGTTAATAAGGAAAGCTAATCCACACGCAAAATTCAGTCCATTACTACTATAAACAGTGTGTATGGACTACGCTTGAGTTCAATGCGAGCGAGCGCAACAACAACAAAAATTAGAAGCCACCGGACTTGCACGCAATAGATAGTCCCAGCATGTTATAGGGACACCGCACAACAGCGTATACCCCTTACCAAATGTCAAGCTGTCACAATAATACAAGTATATTTCTTAAACCAACAGTCAAGCTTTGAGACATCATTTAGCATGGCCACAATTCCAAGTTATGACTACACTATAGACTACAAAACAGACACCTGAACAAACTAGAACTGCGACAGACCAAAGTTCCAGCATCACAACACACACACACACACAGACACACACATACATTCACATACACGCACACTCATTCAGCGATACACATATGCACAGGGGACTGTTGACCGTGCCCCTATCAAGGCCCAGACACAGGATGCTATCACATCGGCAAAGTTCCTCTACTTTCACAGCCAGGCAAATACATAGAGCGCCTGATGTGTACAGCAATGCCATGTGAGTAGAACCTCGAGTGGCAATCGAGGAGTAAATCTGAAGCCACTCCAGATTTGTGACGTCACATTTTACTATATGAAGAGTATGGCTCCAAATCCGCGACGTCATAAACTGACTCCATATTTTTCAAAAATTGGCGGGATTTATGTTTGGTACTTCCGGTGTCACCTCCCGTTGACTACTTCCGGACCTTAGTGGCAGTGTCTCTCGCTCCCAGGTGATCCACCGGCCGCTCCACCCCTGGTCGCGCCAACCGCCTCCCCGGTCGCCCCGACCGGCTCGGGGTGGTCAGGTTTGTGCCCCTCGGTGCTGAGATCGAACCCCATCCATGCAGAGATTGAAGTCAATACGACAGATCAGTGGAAAATTCTTTCGGCCATCACTCAAGTAACCACGAGCAGTCCAAAATTGGACTCTTGAATAATTTCAAGGGACGTCACCTATTTAGAAAGATAGTCACGTGACTTGACAACCAGCAGTTGTCCATGATCCTCACAGTGTTATCATCCCGCCAGTGATATATGTCCATATACGGTATTCATGTTTCAACTTTAGGAAACAGGCGAAATATGGTTATTAAATACGAACGAAGGAATATATTAACATAAATAAATTAAATCTTATGACATACAAATCTTGTATATATCTAGTAGGTGTAACCAAGTTTATTAATCTGAAACTAAAAATATTCATTTGAAATAATATAATTAATAACTTTTTACAATAATCTATGAAATATACAATCAATATAATAACGCGAGTTATTTCCCTTGAAAACATATATTAATAGTCTCCCCTTGCTTCGGTCCCAAGTAACAATTGTTAAATCCAACCGAGAAAGTTCACGCAGAGTTCAACTCATGACATGTGAATAATGTCTACTGATAAGCATAGATAGTAAAAATAGACTTGCTGCTCAACAGGGATTCTTAAAATATACCACGCGGCCCTGTCTATTTGTTGTGTTTGGCGTTTTTCTCTTTCACTCTCTGTTCTGTCTCTTTACGCTTTAGAATTAACGCCCGATAATGAAAACTGAAATATAGCGGTTTTAAATGGTGGTGAAACGATTGAGCACATTGCCGAAGGTGAAACAAATATTCTATGGCACTTTGCTGTGTGCCAATTATGCATAAATGGGGGAAAAGCTGGATAAAAATTTCAGAAATCTCACAAAGTCATAAAACATTCAGAAAGTTAAAGTGTAAGAAGCAATAAGTGTAAAAAGTTACGATTTAAAAAAAAATTATTTTAAAAAGTTAAACAAGTTCAAAATGGTCAGAAAGTAGTGTCCTTAGTACTGGAAATTTCTCAGACAAGAGAGTCTCGAGCAGTGATTATGCCTCTGTAAATAGCACCTAATAATACAACCGACACACGTGGCTAGAGCCAGTCAAAGATGGCGCTGCATCCGGTCACGTGTCTAATGGAATACAAACGAAACACGTGGCTAAAACGAGTCAAAGATGGCAATGCAAAGTGAGTAATGGTCACATCCGATAAAATATGGCACTGCTTCCGGTCGCATCTATAAAAATACATCTGAGACACGTGGTTAAGATGGATACTACAGAAAAACTGATGATTGTAGAATCTTGGGACCTAACTCGAGATGAACAATTCCACAAGGTACTATGTCGCGGTGATAGGCCACGACCTTAGCACGTGAGCGTATTAAGGTCAGACATGGCCAGACAGTGCATACTATTCTGCTGAGTCATTATTCTACGTCAGCAAATAGCGTGTATAAAACGGCAAGCATTCGCCGTATAGAAGTACCGTTCTCCGAGATCAGAAACAAGATCAACATGTGGCAAGCCGCTAATAGTAACTTGGTTTTTGATAAATCTTTCACATTTTCGTTGTGTTTCTCCAAGTAGGCATATGGTTAACCTAACAATACTAGTATAATACATGAGATATATGGTGCTAGACGCATATAACTGAAGAGACAAGTCATTTCTTCCTATAGTATGGTAGGTTCGGTCGACATGGATTAAAGCTGGCATTTGAACTTTTGAACACAACGCTATAGTGGTACCGTAATAATATAGATAGTAGTGTGTATTCGTAGCGGAAAGGGAAAGTATCTTGCGGGGTCTACATACCCATTATCAATAGTAATATATGGACTGTTTAACAGAGAGTCCGTACCAGATACAGAGATATTATTATAATATGTATGTCTATACGCTGTTATAGTACCTTATTCTTATCTATGTTTTACAGAGACTGATGCCCACGAAAAACTAATTAGGTAACTGTGGATCATACTAAGAGCGGAACCATACAGCTATTGCATGGCGTGTCTTAATGTCCCACCCAATCAAGAAGCCGACTATCCATTCATTCACTCTTGTGATAATGATGATGGTGGTAGTTTTGCGGACATAGGAACAGTTCGATTGCAGGATATACTGCAAGAGAACTTCACCAAAGAGGAAATAATAATATTAAGCCTCAGCAGAATTAAGGAATGCATCCTAAACTATAATCGCCAACAGGATACTCCGGAACCATCCCCCTCCAATATCGAGTGATCATCGCCACCGAGATGATTAACCTTTAGTCAAAATACACTAGCGGACGAGTATTGAAACACCTATATAAAAACAAGACAGCTGTAATATACTTACAGTAATGTCTTCAATAGCTGACCAGTCCTCAATACGAAGAAAACTACAGTGTATGTGAGGGGCTTGTGCATGTATATCGTTGTTATTATGGCTTCACAGACTGTAGCTCACAGTAACTACAACGCACGCAACACTGCGCCCTCTACGCTATCTATTTCATCATGGTGAGAGGTGATGTGGCGTGCATGAGCCGCATTCCCCAACCCAGCCCAAATGTACAACGGGTCAACGAGCTGCTAGTAGAGCGCTTAGTCGCGCCATACGGACAGCCGCGTCAGCGTAATCTGAGCCGATTGACCTAAGAAACTGGCTGAAACTGGTTTTACGTATGGCTCAACAACTAGTATATAAACCCGAGGCTGGTAACAGTCAAGCATTATGATCCAAAGATGACTACATACCTCAGGACTGTGCCTGCTAACTGGGTCTACATGACTCGTAGTGGTGAGACTGTTAGACTAGTGTTCGCTGGTGATAAGGCCGTGTTTTTTCATCCTACAAAGGAACGAGCACGTTACACATACGTAGATTCTTTGGTGAATCCGTCGACAAATTTCCTACTAAAATGGGAATGACACTTACTCGTCAAGAATATGAACAGATGATCGCTATGCAGCGCGAGATTCTAGCTGATTTTGGCAGACTCAATCAAGTTAACCAAGTCAGTAACGAAGTCAAACATGCCACTACCAGAGGCAAGCAAGTCAGTAACCAAAACAATCAAGTCAGTGCTCATGTAAAACAGAGCACTAACCGAAGCAATCAAGTCCAAAACACTCAAAGCAGTGCTCAAGTCAAAAAGGGTTCTAAACGAAGCCACCAAGTAGACGCATACTATACTGCCAGTTTTCAACCCAGCTACAATCAGATGTGTGATGACCCCAGCAACCAGAATTGTGATGAGCTTAATAGCCAGTTGTATGATGTGCACGACACTCAGATGTCAGCTCACCAAGCAGGAGACGAGTCTTATGACTACACGCTAAGTGACAGATACATACTAGGCTATAAGCTGGAAAAATCAACCGACTCAGACAATGGTGTGAAGAAATCCAGAAACAATATACAGTGCGTATAGTTATGTATGTGAAAATAAAATGCTGTGATCATACTATGTATACCAGCTCATATTGCATCATCAATTTCGTAAAATGTACTGAAATACTGTAAATAAACAGGTATATAGATTATAATTACTTCTTGGTTGTTGAATTTTTAGTGTTTACGGTACATATAGTTATCATGTGGTGAGAGAATGATACATATTGATGACAAATTCAAGAAATAGTTCAATAAAACTAAGTAAACGGGTTAACAAAAGTAGGAAAACTATTGACCAAAGTCTGAAATATCTTGTCAGCCAATATCTTGAATTGTCAGCCAAATGAGAAAAGGTTAGACCAAACTTATAAATATCTCAACCAAACTTGTGAAAAGTATGAAAATTTGTTAACCAAATGGCAAAAATCTTGGCCAAGTAAGAAAATTTGTTACCGAAATGGGAAAAATATTGTCAAAATTTATGAAAAGTAGAAAACTTTGTCAATCAATTGTGAAAATGTTGGCCGAATTTCAACCAAACTTATAAAATGTAGGAAATTGTGTTAACCAAACGTGAAAAGTTTGGTCAAATTTCAACCAAACTTATAAAAAGTAGAAAACTTTGTTAATCAAATGTGAAAAGTTTGGCGAAATTTCAACCAAACTAATACAAAGTAGGACATTTTGTTCACCAAAGTGAAAAATCTTAGCTAAATTTCAACCAAACTTATAAGTATCTCAGTCAAACTTATGAAAAGTAGAAACATTTGTTAACCACAATGTGAAAAGTTTGGCCAAAGTTCAACCAAACTTATAAAAAATAGGAAACTGTTAACCAAATGTGAAAAAGTTTGGCCAAATTACAACCAAACTTATAAAAAGTAGGACACTTTGTTAAATCTCAGCCAAACTAATATAAAGTGAGAAAATTTGTTAAGCAAATGTGAAAAGTTTGGCCAAATTTCAACCAAACTTATAAAAAGTAGGAAACTTTGTTAACTAAATGTGAAAAATTTTGGTTACATTTCGACTAAACTTAAACATATCGCACCCAAACTTATAAAAAGTAGGAAAATCTGTTGACCAAAGGGGAAAAACGTTGGCCAAATACAGAAGTATATCGAACAAACATTCAAATATCCCAAACAAACTTATAAAAAGTAGGAACATTTCCTAATCAAATGGGATAAAATTATCACATGTTGTCATTTCACATTCGCAATAGCGTCAAGTCTCCAACCGAACAGCAGTGTCAGAATAAGTAAATAAAATTTCAACAATAAAAGTCTACAAAAATTAACAATTAAATTTCTCTTTATTGTTTCCAAATTGAATGTTTCATGTAGAAATTTAATTGCTAGTTTTTGTAGAATTTTATTGTTGAAATTTGAATTTTTTCAATCAACGATAGTGACTTATTACATAAGGTACTTTTAATTTTCTGAAATACAGCTGTTGTTTGCATAGGGGACAGACAGTTATCTCTAGTAGGTTGGAGATTTGCCCAGTCAGCAGAAAACCGGTTTGTGGTGTGATCAAAGAAAATGTTAGTGTTAAGTGGTATGAAAAACTGAAAGTCGGTTAGAAGATGAGGTAGATGATATTCAAGTTTTCAATAAGGCATACGTGGTTTTAAAAAAAGGTCAACTTCATAACAGACACTGCTGTTGGCTGGAGACTTGACGCTATTGCGTCTCACTTTTGTCTGGATTTGTAATGATAGTCTATGCTCATCTTTCCATGGAGTTCGCTCTGGAATAGTTGTTAGGGGGATACCAACTGTGGGCAGATCGGTGGTTTCTCTGCAGAGTCGTTTGGCCTGGTGGATAAAACTACTTCTTTTCAACCGCCCCATAGCTAGGTTTTCAAATCTGTTCTTCATAGGGTGGCCTGGCAAGCTGAGGAACTTTTCTGCTTGTATTAACGTTTTCGTATTTCTGCGCTCACTTAGTGCTTGTGTCCTCCCCATCTTCTCCATTTCAACTATAGGAGTTGATCTAATCCCTCCTGTGGTGACTCTAAGTGCTTGATTTTGCACTTTGTCCAGCTCTTGTAGTGTGGTTTTTGATGCCGAACACCACGCAGTTGACACGTATTGCAGGTGTGGTAGTATGCTCTGTTGATAACCTTTGCTAAGTTTTTTACCCACTGGCTCCCCATGTGGTTCCACTTAGCTTTCTCAGGATGGCTATTTTCCTTCTGGCTTTTGCTACTGCTTTGTTGATGTGCTTTCTCCATGTCAGCCTGCCATCAAATGTTACTCCAAGGTATGTTGGTTCTTTATCTTCTTTTAGGGGTGTTCCATTTATCTGGATGGTCCCTGCCTTTTGTTTTGGAGAGAGGGTAAATAGGGTGGTGCTGCACTTGTCAGTGTTTATGCTGACACACCATCTATTTGCCCATGCAACAAATGTATCTACAGCTCTTTGAGGCAATCTGGTGGCCACTGATGCATGTTCATTTGTGCTCCATAGAACCAGGTCATCGGCGTACATTGCCGCTTTAATTCCATGCGGTAGATTGGCAACGAGATCATTGATGAAGATTAGAAAAAGTTTGGGGGACAAGACTCCGCCCTGGGGAATACCGTGACGCAGTAGTACTTTCTTGCTCTTTAGTCCGTCTATCTGTACTCGGGCTCTTCTGTTGTGCAAGTATGCTTTCACCCATTTGTACATTCTTCCATTGACTTTGCAGTTTCTCAGCTTCTTCATCAGACCTTCTTTCCAGACTTTGTCAAAGGTTTTCTTCAAATTTATCCATGCCGCAAACACCTGCTTCTTCTCTTGGAATGCATCCTCAATTTCTTGAGAGAGGTATGTTGTCTGATCTTCCGTAGAGTAGCACTGTCTGAAGCCAGCCTGCTGTGGCACAAGGATGTTTTTACTTTCAATGTAACACTGCAGTCAGTGATTGATGATGCGCTCCAGTGTTTTTCAGAGACAACTGGTGAGGCTAATTGGTCTGTAGCTAGAGGCAATGGAACCATCTTTCCCTGATTTTAGGAGGGGTATCATGATTGCTTCTCTCCAGGCTTGTGGAACACTGTCTAAGATCCAACTGTTATTAAAGATCTGCAACAGCTTTGCTTTGGCCTCTATTCCTAGGTTCCTGATCATTTCATTGGAGATACCATCAGCTCCTGGTGACTTTCTCATTTTCAGTTTTGATATGGCTAGCTCCAGTTCGCTGATTGTGATGGGTGCCTCCAGAATCTCATGTACTATTTCCTTCTGTACTGTATGTTGCCATTTCTCTAGAATCTCTTGTTGTTTCTCTGGACTAATTTTGATATTGTTATCTTGTGCGAATGAGTCCGCAAAATGGTCAGCTGCTTGCTTTCTTGTTAAGATGTTTCCATCTTTATGTAGTGCAATTTTTGAGTTTCTCCCTGTGCCCTCAACGTTAAGTTGTTTTATTAGCTTCCACAATTTCCTTGTGTCTCTTTCAAAGTTCAGAGACTCTGTTTTTTCCTGCCAGCTTTTCCGTCTAGCCTGCAGCTTGGCCCTTTGAAATTTGGCTGTTGCGTCACAACCTGGAGCGGCTTCAGATTTACTCCTCCGTTGCCACTCGAGATACTACTCATGTGGACTCAACTGGAGAATGTATGCGCTAAAGTAGTCTCCTAGATGGCACTGTTAGTACAGGATATTTTTGAAGGAGGGGTGAACCGGAAGGAACATCCCCAATAGTAGATCACTATGATGAAACAGTTCTTTCCGCGGTGTAGTTGTTACGAGGTCAGCTGAAGAAAGTGATGCATGATATCTTTTGTAATTGTCAGTGGCAAACATGGGCCTTAATATTTTATGTTGAATCACCTATAGTATTTAATGACAACTTGTTTTGCTGGATACTTTGAACATATTAGGGACATTCATCTGAAACCCGTTCCAATGCCTTTATTGTAAAAAGCATGAAAGAAACATTAAAAGGTGTGGTAGAATTACACAAAGCATTCATTTTGAATGAATTTTGCACCATGGGTTGGTCAGTTGTAGTCACCGTAGGCATTCAGGCAAGCATCCCATTGCTTAGGTAGGCGGCGAATGTCGTCCGCAAATAAAAAGGATTGTTGTTGCTCACTGAACCAAGTGTTTACCGCGATCATTACGTTTGCATCTGTGTGAAATCGTTGCCCCTTGAGAGCTTTTTTTAGAGGTACGAACAAATGAAAATCACATGGTGACAAATCAGGACTATAGGCTGGATGTTGCAGAATTTCCCACTTCTTTCTTGCTAATGCTTCCTGCACAATCTTTGCGACATGCGAACGAGCATTATCGTGCAACAAAATCACACCTCGTGCCGGGTCGTTTATTCTTGATGGCTTTTTGCAGCTTGTCTAGTGTTTGCAAGTAGTGGGTAGAGAATGTAGAGTGGGTTAAAGTCGGCCAACAATAGTCCTTCATAGTGAAAAAATGCACTCAGCATAACCTTACCAGCGGAAACCTGTAACTTGAATTTTTTTGGCTTTTGGTGATCCAGCAAGCTTCCATTGCATGCTCTCTCTCTTCTGCTGCTCGTCTCAAAGTGGTGACACCATGATTCATCGCCTGCCACTATGTGGAGGAGAAATGCATCACTCTCCACTCTGTAACGCAGCAAGTGGTTCAAACACCATCCCACGCGGACTCTTTTTGGTGGTCGGTCAACATACATGGTTTCCACTGAGAACACACCTTCCGATATTGCAGTTTCTTACGAACGACCTTTTGAATTGTCCCAATTGACACATCAAATTCTTTCGCTAGTGAACGTATGCTTCGACAACCTGTTCATCTGTAATGCTGCATCAATTTTGGCGATGGTTTCTTCTGTTGCAAACAATATTCGCTTGACCCGGCCGTCGAAGATCTGTCGTGAACTGACGTCCTTTCCAAAAAATTCGTGGCCAGTCTGTCACTGTTGTCTTCGACACACATTTGTTACCGTACCCTGCCTGCATTCTTCGATGAATGTCCACTGGTCGACATCCTTCCAATGAAAGAAACTGAATCACCGCTCTTTGAGCTTCTTTGGGCAGATTTTGGATCAATCCGGCCATTTTCTCAACGGTCAGAAACAGAACCTATACATAATGGGACGATAAGCACGTGCTCTTTTATTCATTGGTCAGTACTTATCACATGACTATGACATGATCATGTTCAACGTACGCAATTACGCGCGGTGTGACACGAACGGATTTCAAATGAACGTCCCTTATATTATATAGGGAAGAATGAGGAAAGTGAGCTGTTTAAAAATATTCCAGTGGATCGAGAGATAAGCCACAATTTTAGAACCACTATTGTACAGCTGAAACACGGGTTTTCCTCTATCGCAATGTCCCTAGACATTCTTGGGTCGCCGCCTCCCATCGCCCGTCCATGTCACATTAATACCCCCCCCCCCCCCTCAACACTTACATTTACACATATCACACACACACACACACACGCACACACACACACACACGACTCTTACTCGGTATTAACTCTACCGCACATTCTAAGCCTCGGCTTTGTTTTCCCTAGAATCCTTTCAGTTTTCCAATTCGGGTGGGGAAGGTTTATTACCACACTTTAAATCGCTGATTGAACCAGATATCAGTTTACACAAAGTGAACAGCGGCGAGGGCGGGGAGAAACATAGAGTGTGTGATACAAGAATGGATCATTTTATTTCTTGTGTTTACAAGAATGGAGGGGTGAGGTTGTGAAAATGAAGAGAGATGCGACAAAGCTACAGTTGAATAGCCCCGTGACATGCAAGATGACGGACACCAACTAAGCGACAACAGCCTGCACATCTCAGAGACAGATCTTGCCTAGTAGATACCCTCAGCCTATAATCTAATATAGGCTCGCAGAGACTATGAGATGTAGCCTCACAGAGATTGTCAGCTGTAGCCTAATGTAGCTTCACCGAGATTGTCAGATGTGGCCTAATGTAGCTTCACAGTTGAGTTGAGCTAACAAACGACATCGCGACACTCAGGACATTCACACACGCGGTCTGCCCCTCCCCCTCCCCCCCCCCCATTCAACAGCCAGCGAAGAGTCATACTGATAATCGCTCCAACTGCCATCTGATTGAAAATTCTCATGGTCTTCCCTCTCAGTTTTGAGATTCGTCCAGAACCCCTGCTGATCACCCACTATATCTTTCTCGCCTCAGTCTGTTCCACTGCTTTCTACACCTGGTCTCACAGGAGCACGACCACCACTTCCTTGTCCATTGGTAATCTACCACCGAGATGGGTATTCCTGCCAGTCTATCGGCCTGTACATTCCCCCGTACACCCACAAGACCAGGCAGAATATCTATAAAAGTCTCACAAACTTTGACCTCTGAAGCGAAGCAAACCATTCTACACGAAACATTCATTTCTCCACCTTACTAGGCATACTCCCTGAGTCCGTAATAAATACAATTTGTGTTGCAGCCATCCTCCAACCACGTGAAGGCTGCCGGTACTGCTTCCACCTGCATTCTCACGCTGGAGATTTAGTCTCATATGCCAGACTCTCCTCATCACTGATCCGTCGGTGTAGATCACTATATCACTCACGACCCAGTGTTACTATTAGTTGTGCCAGTCCGACAAGTCTTTTACCCAGTCTTTTTCACGATTTATGTTCTCTATACCACACACCTGGCTAATAGATATTTCTGCCGGTGCCATACGGGACCTGCTGTTTCTCAGTCTATGACCCTTGACCCATGGCTTCATGCTGGGGATAATCCCTGTCGGCAGCAAATCTCAGGTAGCATTTGGCTTGAAGGATTAACATAGACAATGTTGGTACACAATTGTTGGTAGTGCACGGATGTGCCTTATGCATATAATTGATGTGTCCGTTGTGCACCCAAGGATTACCCGCATGGCCGTATTCTGTATGCGCTCCAACCTTTCAAGCCGGCTCTTTGATACTGTCAGCAGCACCAAACCATTGTCCTAAATTTAGTAAGTCCTTTTTCAGCCTTCACCACCAAAGCCTCCACAGAGTCTGTGTGCTGTAGCCTAATGTAGCCTCACCGAGACTATGCGATGTAGTCTAATGTAGCATCACAAAGATCATTAGTAGGCACACATATACTATTCGTTGTATAATAATGTAGTCTCATAGAGACTGTAATCTGTAGTATAATGTAGGCTCACAGAGATTGCAGTCAGTAGTATAATGTAGCCTCATAGAGATTATGAGCTGTAGTATAATGTAGCCTCACAGAGATAGCGGTAGTCTAATGTAGCCTCATAACGATTGTGAGCTGTAGAATTATGTAACCTCACAGAGATTGTAACCTGTAGTCTCATGTATCCTCACAGAGATTGTAACCTGTAGTATAATGTATCCTCACAGAGATTGTAACCTGTAGTCTCATGTATCCTCATAGAGATTGTAACCTGTAGTCTCATGTATCCTCACAGAGATTGTAACCTGTAGTCTCATGTATCCTCACAGAGATTGTAACCTGTAGTATAATGTATCCTCACAGAGATTGTGACCTGTAGTATAATGTATCCTCACAGAGATTGTAACCTGTAGTCTCATGTATCCTCACAGAGATTGTAACCTGTAGTCTCATGTATCCTCACAGAGATTGTAACCTGTAGTATAATGTATCCTCACAGAGATTGTAACCTGTAGTATAATGTATCCTCACAGAGATTGTAACCTGTAGTATAATGTATCCTCACAGAGATTGTAACCTGTAGTATAATGTATCCTCACAGAGATTGTAACCTGTAGTATAATGTATCCTCACAGAGATTGTAACCTGTAGTATAATGTATCCTCACAGAGATTGTAACCTGTAGTCTCATGTAACCTCACAGAGATTGTAACCTGTAGTATAATGTATCCTCACAGAGATTGTAACCTGTAGTCTCATGTATCCTCACAGAGATTGTAACCTGTAGTATAATGTATCCTCACAGAGATTGTAACCTGTAGTCTCATGTATCCTCACAGAGATTGTAACCTGTAGTATAATGTATCCTCACAGAGATTGTAACCTGTAGTCTCATGTATCCTCACAGAGATTGTAACCTGTAGTATAATGTATCCTCACAGAGATTGTAACCTGTAGTATAATGTATCCTCACAGAGATTGTAACCTGTAGTATAATGTATCCTCACATAGATTGTAACCTGTAGTCTCATGTATCCTCACAGAGATTGTAACCTGTAGTCTCATGTAACCTCACAGAGATTGTAACCTGTAGTATAATGTATCCTCACAGAGATTGTAACCTGTAGTCTCATGTATCCTCACAGAGATTGTAACCTGTAGTATAATGTATCCTCACAGAGATTGTAACCTGTAGTATAATGTATCCTCACAGAGATTGTAACCTGTAGTATAATGTATCCTCACAGAGATTGTAACCTGTAGTCTCATGTATCCTCACAGAGATTGTAACCTGTAGTCTCATGTAGCCTCACAGAGATTGTAACCTGTAGTCTCATGTAGCCTCACAGAGATTGTAACCTGTAGTATAATGTATCCTCACAGAGATTGTAACCTGTAGTCTCATGTATCCTCACAGAGATTGTAACCTGTAGTCTCATGTATCCTCACAGAGATTGTAACCTGTAGTATAATGTATCCTCACAGAGATTGTAACCTGTAGTCTCATGTATCCTCACAGAGATTGTAACCTGTAGTCTCATGTAGCCTCACAGAGACAGCTATAGTATAATATCATGGCCCTATCACATCACAGACCTCCATGCTTACAGGTCTACAATATGTCATGGCCCTATCACATCACAGACCTCCATGCTTACAGGACTACAATATGTCATGGCCCTATCACATTACAGATCTGTGAGAGATTCCTGCGTCAGAACAGTAAGGGGGGGGGGGGGTGTTAGCAATATGTGGAGAATAAAGGAAGGAACAACTAGAGGTAGCAAAAGACAAGGGGACTGGGCTTGAGATGGTCGGTGATATGTCCTTCAGTGTGGGCTGAAGGGGACAGAAGAACAACAACAGGTGGCAGAGCGTAGAATTGTGATGCTTGTTTCATCTGTTGCCTATCATCATCATCTTCCACTTTTGGCGTCAAGCGGTGCGGGGAGGAATAATTGGTGCTCCAGAGCCCGATGGGTGCACTGGATCCATTATTTATTCCATGTGATTGTACGTTGTCTTTAATGTCGTCAATCAATTTTCTTCTCGGGCGTTCGCTTGCTCTTGTAGAAGATCTTCTTTGATGTAGGGCCAGTGCTTGTAGCTGGTGTTGTTGCGTTCTAACGAGGTGGCCAAATAATTTTGATCTTCTGTTTTTCAATATATGTGGCACAAATTGTTGATCCCACTGCCTGTCTAATAACATCATTAGTTATTCGGTCTCAAATAGTGAAGTTGGCAGCTCTCCTTAACAGTTACACAAATAAACACACATAGTATACTTTGGCGCTCACAGAGGGAGAAGGAAGAAGTAGAGACTAGAGGACGCGCTAGACAACGTAAAATTTGAAAGCTATAGTTACCGACCGGGATTCGAACCTGTCACCTCCAAATGGCGACAGCGCCTCGCTGCAGGAACAGGTGTACTTCGACGCATGACCAACTAGACACTCCAAAAAAAGTGTCTTCATTAGCCAGGTCTATCATACACATGAACCTACAACTATGGAATACGGACAGAATTCGTATCAAACCAATGCGATAGCACCATAGGTCTCATAATTTATATTAAACCAGCATAGATCAAATAACAAACACACAAACACATCGGACCGTAAATGCTGTGTCCAGTATATTAACAAACATTTAAAGAAGAGACATGATTGGTCGGTTCTAATTTTATACACGTTACACACAGGGCCGGTCTCTCTGGCCGAGGAGTTACACCACTTTCTCCGTAATCCCGTTTATCACGCAGAGTCTCATAGCGGGCGAGAACTGGAAGCGGTTCGTCCCCCGCTGGTGACTTGCGGGATAACTGAGCCGGCCGCTCAGAATTCAAAGGCAAACTACTGAGCGTAATCTTGCCAAGAAATCAACAGACAGCTGAAAGATGCTGCTGTTGACAGCAATGTCCTGTAAAAGGATATGCGAAAAAAAAAAAATTACACACAGGAAATCAATTTGGGAACCAGTTGAGGCCACTGAAACAGTTACACAAATAAACACACATAGTATTGTTTGGCGCTGACAGAGGGAGAAGGAAGAAGTAGAGACTAGAGGACGCACTAGACAACATAAAATTTGAAAGCTATAGTTACCGACCGGGATTCGAACCTGTCACCTCCAAATGGCGACAGCGCCTCGCTGCAGGAACAGGTGTACTTCGACGCATGCTCTGCTTAAGCATTTTATCTCACCGGTGTAGATTTTGCGTAAGGTTAGTATAGTATGCTATTTGTTATTTGTCGTCTTGCGGACATAGGTATATTTGGATGTTTCAGTATGGGTGATAGTTGATATTTTTGACATCTGATTTCAGTTTCTCTGTCTATTCTACCATCTTCTATGATCATACTTCCAAGATATTTGAATTCCTTAACTTCCACAGATGTGCTATTTATCAGTATATATAGTGGATCAGGGGATCTGTTAACCTGCATTAATTCAGTTTTGGTTGTTTTATATTCATATTGTAATTTCTTAGCTTATTAATATGATTTAGAGTCTGCCCTCGTCGTTGAAAAACAGGTAATAATCGTCTGCAAATAAAAACTAATTTATTGCAGGTATATCTGTTGTTTCGTCTACAGTAAAGGTTTTAAAGTAAAGAAATTTTCTGAATCAGTTCCGTCAAGGTTTGCTTCTTTGAATATTCTATGTAAATGTGAGGTGCGGGGGGGGGGGGGGGGAGGCGGCACAACTCTCAAGGCGTGTACAGTCGTTGCTTACTTAATTCAGCAAAATACGTATCTACCTTTGAAACCTTGAAAAATGAGGTCATCTTCTAAAACTTGCAGAGCAAGTTGCAAAAATTTTGAATATTTTCACATCAACGAACAGAACTTCGACGAGAATATCCCACTAAAGCGGGCCACTAATCGCCAAGAAAAGCCTCTATTATACTCTGTGAATGAAAGCGTTTCTTGACTGTGCAAGTTCACAGAGAATCTATGGTCTGGTTTCACACTGATCTTGTTCCCTTGTGACTGTGACAAACTTGGTCAGACCACTGCTAATTTTACAAGTGACATGTCAACTCTTATCTGTCTATCTATCTATCTATCTATCTATCTATCTATCTATCTATCTATCTATCTATCTATCTATCTATCTATCTATCTATCTATCTATCTATCTATCTATCTATCTATCTATCTATATATCTATCTATCTATCTATCTATCTATACAAGATGGTATGGCCCTGTCTGTCTGTCTGTTTGTCTGTCTGTCTGTCTGTCTGTCTGTCTACTATGCATCTGCCTATATGTCTGTCTGTCTGTCTGTCTATCTACTATGCATCTGCCTATATGTCTGTCTGTGTGTAGTTATCTGTTTATGTAACCCTACATGTGGATAGACCAATCGTCACTCTGTGTGCGATGTCAATAGCATCTACGTTATCTGTATTTCGTTCGTAAGCAGTTTCCTGGGCCTAGCGCATGCCTGGTGTAGTAACCCTAGCAATGACAGCGAGAGGCGGTAGCTAAAACAACGAGAACAGTTTTGAAGGGAAGCACACGGGATGAGCACGACACAGTTGCAACGTCAAGATCAGTGTCCCCATGATATTCGCGTATATGACTCAACTTTTTTTTGTATGAGGAGTTTACAACAACTACCGGCAAAAGAGTTCGTCATGCTCCTGGGCAACCAGGGTGGCTTCATTTATTACACGTTTCTGATATCTTATATCCGGAGTGGTAAGCAGTCTGGGGAAATGATGGCAAGAAATTGCATTGCCTACAACTACAAGGGTCAAATATGAAACGTCCGCAGGTTTTAAAATGTGAGCACAGTAATAACACCGGGTGGAAAATACAAACCACTGGAGAAGACAGCGATCATGACTCTTGAATCTTCTCTGTCATTTCGTATTTTAATGAAGTTGGCGTTGCTTGTGTCATTATTCGTTGCTCAGCTGTTGAACTTTTCCACTTCCAACATTCTCGCTTTTCCCTGTCTTTCTTGTCCAATGCTGTCATACATATCGCTCATTTGTTTATTACATCTCACCCATTGATATGCTCCGCACATGTCATTTGTAATTTCCTTGAAGTTTTAAAGACCATCTTTCTTCTTCTTCTTCAGCGTTCCGAGCCATTGAGGTTCTTTGCTGCAAATACAATCCGTCTCCATTCGTCTCTCTGGTGGACCTTCTCTTGCCAGTCGTTGATTCCAAGTGCTTGTAGGTCTGTACATGTATTATCTCTCCACCGCCTTCTTGGTCTACCTCGGGGTCTACGGTCATTTATTTCCTGAGTGTAAGCGAGTTTTGTTTCCCTATTATCTTCCATTCTTTCTATATGCCCCAGCCATTGTAGTCTATTAGCCTTCATGATACCAGTGATTAGCGGGGACTTAAACAGATCATAAATGTCTTTGTTACTTCTTCTTTTCCACTCTCCACTTTGTGTATCCCTAAAGGGTCCAAAGATGCGTCTTAAAATTTTGTTCTCAAAGGTTTGTAACAAGGCTTCGTCTCCTTTCGTTGTACTCCAGGTTTCAGAGCCATACAGCACAACTGGCCTGATCAGTGTTTTGTATATTGTGATTTTGGTGTTACGAGATAGCGCCTTTGATTTTAGTAGATGTTGTAAGACCATCTTTGGCACCTGAAATTGTCAATAGCTCATCGTTCGTGTCCTTCTCTTTCCAAGATGTTCTCAACATTCTTCTTCTCGAAACCAAGATGCCCCACCATTCCATAATTCATACTTTAGCATGAGCATCCATACGAAAGAATTTATGTTTTTTAGATATGTTCTGCTTTGTTTCTGTCACCTATTCTAGTCAAAAAGTCGTTGAACATGGCAATTCTTGTCTTTATCTTTGGGCCACTCATCTTCCATTAGATGTCACCGTGTAACATGGATTTTTACCAAGGCCGGTTTGTTTGATGTCGTTGTATTTGTACTACATATAGAGCAAAGTGGAATGTTGCCTCTCTGGAAACCACCGAATATTCAATTACCTAATAATGAATCCTGTCCATTGAGTCTGCCTACCTGAGTATCAATCCTAATACCATTTCATACATGAATGCTTCCAGTTTTCTTCTTCGTCTTCGTAATCTTTTCTTTCTCTTCGTTGTCGTTGTCACGGAATTACTGGAAATGCCGATCAGAATGATGAAGCGCCCAAAACAGCCGTCTCTAGGCGCCGCAACCCTTTGTTGTAGGGAAAAGTTTCCCAGATCAAACTCCGACCAGCATTCTTTGTGTGCAGGGGAGGGATTTCTCGGATCAAAGAGGAATATGTCGGTATGTTGTTTACCCGATCCCAGAATGAGAGGAAGAGAGTCTGTCGGAACCTGGATTCTGACCAGGGCAGTGACGTCATTCAGAAACATAGTTCACAGGCTGCCATCAGTGGGCAAGATGGATTAATAAGACAGGGAGTGTTCGTCTGTTCCAGTCTGGATAAGAAAAGGAACCACAGTGTCTAGTGTTGTTTAGCAGCGACGGACATTTTTCCATAATGTGAAGTTGTGGTTTCGATTCTGAACAGGAATAGATAACATAAGGTATTAAACAGAAAGAAATAAGGTATAAATAATGAAAAGGCAGTGCATCACAACTTGTCTGCAACCCGCGTCGGAATAATATTACCGGGAAAGGGAGATCAATGGAAGTAGTGATTAATACTAGGCAGGCAATTGACTATGCACAATTAAGAGATACTTGAAATTGAGCGTAGTGATGGGGTGTTGTGTGAACATATTCTAAGAGCGTCGGCAGCAGCAGGCTGATGCGTTGCTTAAACTAGGTCGAGTAATATATCGTTTAACTCAGCAGGTTAAGACCGATGTCGTGGGATGATATTCAGTGAGATTGAGAGTGGTTGGGGGGATAAAGGACATGTCCATGGTAGGATCTTCCGGTAGGGTGTCTACTGGGGGTTTCTTCAATTTCCTTTGGTCTTTCCTGTTCTTACCACGTCTCAGGCCAATGTGATGAACTACTCTGCCTTCTGCCAGAGTTTAGTTCAATGTTAATTAGGATATAAATATCTGAGTGTGGCCTTCGGCCTACACTCACATATAGTGGGTTTGAATCGGGTTTCTCTCACCGGGTGTTCTCTTTTCGACAGGTTCTACTGTACCCGAGAACGTAATGACAACTCAAAGAGGAGGACAATGGCAGTAGGTCAGAGAGCAGTTTGCTAAATGGCCTCGGTAATGGAACACCGTTCCACAAATCATGATCTCGTTTGAGCCACAAGTGTTCAACATGAAAAGGCTCTTTTATCAGGGATTGAGTTCCCAAAACAGCGGAGTTAATTAACTGTAATTACTTCTCTGGACTATGACAGTATTATGAAGAGAAATTAGAATGATTAAAAGAACTAATATGTAACAAGTTCCAAATAGATAGTGGGACTTTACTAGAACAGATACCATCAGTTTGTGTCGGAAATAGTGTAAGAAATGTGCCAGTACTCCTAGGTCAAAGGATTTTTCAGTGAAGTATCAGGTACACTGTGTGTGCCGAACTCAGGGATAGTGTTCTATCACCGTCAACATTAGTATCCAGGCACCCAGACTATCCACGATCAACTCCAAGAAGTCGACCACTGACCGGAGAGATGCTTCATTCGGTGAGGTCCATCTGAACTTGCTGTGTTGTGTTGTGGTATGGCCGGACACTATGATGAAAGATCCTGAAATGACTGGCCTCATCTCGCATACACAATAGACTATACTACAGACGTTCTAGACACATACATTGCACACACGTGACACTTTGCACTATTAAATGTTTTTATCATTTGTTAGAAGTCAGAGTTGTGTGGTATGTTCTGGAGGAATATGAAAAGGGGTATTGTCTTATGGTAGGAAGTGAGAGAGATATTGATCCAGAGACTGAATGGGGGTGTGTAGACAAAGAGGGGTATTGTCTTATGGTAAGAAGTGAGAGAGATAGTGATCCAGACACTGAAAGGGGGTGTGTAGACAAAGAGGGGTATTGTCTTATGGTAGGAAGTGAGAGAGATAGTGATCCAGAGACTGAAAGGGGGTGTGTAGACAAAGAGGGGTATTGTCTTATGGTAGGAAGTGAGAGAGATAGTGATCCAGAGACTGAAAGGGGGTGTGTAGACAAAGAGGGGTATTGTCTTATGGTAGGAAGTGAGAGAGATAGTGATCCAGAGACTGAAAGGGGGCGTGTAGACAAAGAGGGGTATTGTCTTATGGTAGGAAGTGAGAGAGATAGTGATCCAGAGACTGAAAGGGGGTGTGTAGACAAAGAGGGGTATTGTCTTATGGTAGGAAGTGAGAGAGATAGTGATCCAGAGACTGAAAGGGGGTGTGTAGACAAAGAGGGGTATTGTCTTATGGTAGGAAGTGAGAGAGATAGTGATCCAGAGACTGAAAGGGGGTGTGTAGACAAAGAGGGGTATTGTCTTATGGTAAGAAGTGAGAGAGATAGTGATCCAGAGACTGAAAGGGGGTGTGTAGACAAAGAGGGGTATTGTCTTATGGTAAGAAGTGAGAGAGATAGTGATCCAGAGACTGAAAGGGGGTGTGTAGACAAAGAGGGCTATTGTCTTATGGTAGGAAGTGAGAGAGATAGTGATCCAGAGACTGAAAGGGGGTGTGTAGACAAAGAGGGGTATTGTCTTATGGTAGGAAGTGAGAGAGATAGTGATCCAGAGACTGAAAGGGGGTGTGTAGACAAAGAGGGGTATTGTCTTATGGTAGGAAGTGAGAGAGATAGTGATCCAGAGACTGAAAGGGGGCGTGTAGACAAAGAGGGGTATTGTCTTATGGTAGGAAGTGAGAGAGATAGTGATCCAGAGACTGAAAGGGGGTGTGTAGACAAAGAGGGGTATTGTCTTATGGTAGGAAGTGAGAGAGATAGTGATCCAGAGACTGAAAGGGGGTGTGTAGACAAAGAGGGGTATTGTCTTATGGTAGGAAGTGAGAGAGATAGTGATCCAGAGACTGAAAGGGGGTGTGTAGACAAAGAGGGGTATTGTCTTATGGTAAGAAGTGAGAGAGATAGTGATCCAGAGACTGAAAGGGGGTGTGTAGACAAAGAGGGGTATTGTCTTATGGTAAGAAGTGAGAGAGATAGTGATCCAGAGACTGAAAGGGGGTGTGTAGACAAAGAGGGCTATTGTCTTATGGTAGGAAGTGAGAGAGATAGTGATCCAGAGACTGAAAGGGGGTGTGTAGACAAAGAGGGGTATTGTCTTATGGTAGGAAGTGAGAGAGATAGTGATCCAGAGACTGAAAGGGGGTGTGTAGACAAAGAGGGGTATTGTCTTATGGTAGGAAGTGAGAGAGATAGTGATCCAGAGACTGAAAGGGGGTGTGTAGACAAAGAGGGGTATTGTCTTATGGTAGGAAGTGAGAGAGATAGTGATCCAGAGACTGAAAGGGGGTGTGTAGACAAAGAGGGGTATTGTCTTATGGTAGGAAGTGAGAGAGATAGTGATCCAGAGACTGAAAGGGGGTGTGTAGACAAAGAGGGGTATTGTCTTATGGTAAGAAGTGAGAGAGATAGTGATCCAGAGACTGAAAGGGGGTGTGTAGACAAAGAGGGGTATTGTCTTATGGTAAGAAGTGAGAGAGATAGTGATCCAGAGACTGAAAGGGGGTGTGTAGACAAAGAGGGCTATTGTCTTATGGTAGGAAGTGAGAGAGATAGTGATCCAGAGACTGAAAGGGGGTGTGTAGACAAAGAGGGGTATTGTCTTATGGTAAGAAGTGAGAGAGATAGTGATCCAGAGACTGAAAGGGGGTGTGTAGACAAAGAGGGGTATTGTCTTATGGTAAGAAGTGAGAGAGATAGTGATCCAGAGACTGAAAGGGGGTGTGTAGACAAAGAGGGCTATTGTCTTATGGTAGGAAGTGAGAGAGATAGTGATCCAGAGACTGAAAGGGGGTGTGTAGACAAAGAGGGCTATTGTCTTATGGTAGGAAGTGAGAGAGATAGTGATCCAGACACTGAAAGGGGGTGTGTAGACAAAGAGGGGTATTGTCTTATGGTAAGAAGTGAGAGAGATAGTGATCCAGAGACTGAAAGGGGGTGTGTAGACAAAGAGGGCTATTGTCTTATGGTAAGAAGTGAGAGAGATAGAGATCCAGAGACTGAAAGGGGGTGTGTAGACAAAGAGGGCTATTGTCTTATGGTAGGAAGTGAGAGAGATAGTGATCCAGAGACTGAAAGGGGGTGTGTAGACAAAGAGGGCTATTGTCTTATGGTAGGAAGTGAGAGAGATAGTGATCCAGACACTGAAAGGGGGTGTGTAGACAAAGAGGGCTATTGTCTTATGGTAGGAAGTGAGAGAGATAGTGATCCAGAGACTGAAAGGGGGTGTGTAGACAAAGAGGGCTATTGTCTTATGGTAGGAAGTGAGAGAGATAGTGATCCAGAGACTGAAAGGGGGTGTGTAGACAAAGAGGGCTATTGTCTTATGGTAGGAAGTGAGAGAGATAGAGATCCAGAGACTGAAAGGGGGTGTGTAGACAAAGAGGGCTATTGTCTTATGGTAGGAAGTGAGAGAGATAGTGATCCAGAGACTGAAAGGGGGTGTGTAGACAAAGAGGGGTATTGTCTTATGGTAAGAAGTGAGAGATATAGTGATCCAGAGACTGAAAGGGGGTGTGTAGACAAAGAGGGCTATTGTCTTATGGTAGGAAGTGAGAGAGATAGTGATCCAGACACTGAAAGGGGGTGTGTAGACAAAGAGGGGTATTGTCTTATGGTAGGAAGTGAGAGAGATAGTGATCCAGAGACTGAAAGGGGGTGTGTAGACAAAGAGGGGTATTGTCTTATGGTAGGAAGTGAGAGAGATAGTGATCCAGAGACTGAAAGGGGGTGTGTAGACAAAGAGGGGTATTGTCTTATGGTAGGAAGTGAGAGAGATAGTGATCCAGAGACTGAAAGGGGGTGTGTAGACAAAGAGGGGTATTGTCTTATGGTAGGAAGTGAGAGAGATAGTGATCCAGAGACTGAAAGGGGGTGTGTAGACAAAGAGGGCTATTGTCTTATGGTAGGAAGTGAGAGAGATAGTGATCCAGAGACTGAAAGGGGGTGTGTAGACAAAGAGGGCTATTGTCTTATGGTAGGAAGTGAGAGAGATAGTGATCCAGAGACTGAAAGGGGGTGTGTAGACAAAGAGGGCTATTGTCTTATGGTAGGAAGTGAGAGAGATAGTGATCCAGACACTGAAAGGGGGTGTGTAGACAAAGAGGGGTATTGTCTTATGGTAAGAAGTGAGAGAGATAGTGATCCAGAGACTGAAAGGGGGTGTGTAGACAAAGAGGGCTATTGTCTTATGGTAGGAAGTGAGAGAGATAGTGATCCAGAGACTGAAAGGGGGTGTGTAGACAAAGAGGGCTATTGTCTTATGGTAGGAAGTGAGAGAGATAGTGATCCAGACACTGAAAGGGGGTGTGTAGACAAAGAGGGCTATTGTCTTATGGTAGGAAGTGAGAGAGATAGTGATCCAGAGACTGAAAGGGGGTGTGTAGACAAAGAGGGCTATTGTCTTATGGTAAGAAGTGAGAGAGATAGTGATCCAGAGACTGAAAGGGGGTGTGTAGACAAAGAGGGCTATTGTCTTATGGTAGGAAGTGAGAGAGATAGTGATCCAGAGACTGAAAGGGGGTGTGTAGACAAAGAGGGCTATTGTCTTATGGTAGGAAGTGAGAGAGATAGTGATCCAGAGACTGAAAGGGGGTGTGTAGACAAAGAGGGCTATTGTCTTATGGTAGGAAGTGAGAGAGATAGTGATCCAGAGACTGAAAGGGGGTGTGTAGACAAAGAGGGCTATTGTCTTATGGTAGGAAGTGAGAGAGATAGTGATCCAGAGACTGAAAGGGGGTGTGTAGACAAAGAGGGCTATTGTCTTATGGTAGGAAGTGAGAGAGATAGTGATCCAGAGACTGAAAGGGGGTGTGTAGACAAAGAGGGCTATTGTCTTATGGTAGGAAGTGAGAGAGATAGTGATCCAGAGACTGAAAGGGGGTGTGTAGACAAAGAGGGCTATTGTCTTATGGTAGGAAGTGAGAGAGATAGTGATCCAGAGACTGAAAGGGGGTGTGTAGACAAAGAGGGCTATTGTCTTATGGTAGGAAGTGAGAGAGATAGTGATCCAGAGACTGAAAGGGGGTGTGTAGACAAAGAGGGCTATTGTCTTATGGTAGGAAGTGAGAGAGATAGTGATCCAGAGACTGAAAGGGGGTGTGTAGACAAAGAGGGCTATTGTCTTATGGTAGGAAGTGAGAGAGATAGTGATCCAGAGACTGAAAGGGGGTGTGTAGACAAAGAGGGCTATTGTCTTATGGTAGGAAGTGAGAGAGATAGTGATCCAGAGACTGAAAGGGGGTGTGTAGACAAAGAGGGCTATTGTCTTATGGTAGGAAGTGAGAGAGATAGTGATCCAGAGACTGAAAGGGGGTGTGTAGACAAAGAGGGCTATTGTCTTATGGTAGGAAGTGAGAGAGATAGTGATCCAGAGACTGAAAGGGGGTGTGTAGACAAAGAGGGCTATTGTCTTATGGTAGGAAGTGAGAGAGATAGTGATCCAGAGACTGAAAGGGGGTGTGTAGACAAAGAGGGCTATTGTCTTATGGTAGGAAGTGAGAGAGATAGTGATCCAGAGACTGAAAGGGGGTGTGTAGACAAAGAGGGCTATTGTCTTATGGTAGGAAGTGAGAGAGATAGTGATCCAGAGACTGAAAGGGGGTGTGTAGACAAAGAGGGCTATTGTCTTATGGTAGGAAGTGAGAGAGATAGTGATCCAGAGACTGAAAGGGGGTGTGTAGACAAAGAGGGCTATTGTCTTATGGTAGGAAGTGAGAGAGATAGTGATCCAGAGACTGAAAGGGGGTGTGTAGACAAAGAGGGCTATTGTCTTATGGTAGGAAGTGAGAGAGATAGTGATCCAGAGACTGAAAGGGGGTGTGTAGACAAAGAGGGCTATTGTCTTATGGTAGGAAGTGAGAGAGATAGTGATCCAGAGACTGAAAGGGGGTGTGTAGACAAAGAGGGGTATTGTCTTATGGTAGGAAGTGAGAGAGATAGTGATCCAGAGACTGAAAGGGGGTGTGTAGACAAAGAGGGCTATTGTCTTATGGTAGGAAGTGAGAGAGATAGTGATCCAGAGACTGAAAGGGGGTGTGTAGGCAAGGGTCCGGCAGACACTCAAGCTGATGATAGGGAATTTTAAAAGTGTGCTTGTTGATTCCACTTTCCCCCAGGGACGACAGGTGACAGTTATTATCGCTTTCAAACAGTTGGCCAAGCCAGACTCTCTAACACACATTTTACTGCTCAGATTTCTCCCATGACCATACCATCATTACCTTACAGTTTTCAGATCTCTTCCATCACGATTATTATCTTACAGTTCTTATATCTCTCCCATCACCGTATCATTATTATCTTACAGATCGGATATCTCTCCCATCACCATACCATTATTACCTTAGAGTTCTTATATCTCTCCCATCACCGTATCATTATTATCTTACAGATCGGATATCTCTCCCATCACCATACCATTATTACCTTAGAGTTCTTATATCTCTCCCATCACCGTATCATTATTATCTTACAGTTCGGATATCTCTCCCATCACCATACCATTATTACCTTACAGTTCTTATATCTCTCCCATCACCGTATCATTATTATCATACAGTTCGGATATCTCTCCCATCACCATACTATTATTACCTTACAGTTCTTAGATGTCTCCCATCACCATACTATTATTACCTTACAGTTCTTAGATGTCTCCTATCACCATACCATTATTACCTTACAGTTCTTAGATGTCTCCCATCACCATACCATTATTACCTTACAGTTCTTAGATGTCTCCCATCACCATACCATTATTACCTTACAGTTCTTAGATGTCTCCTATCACCATACTATTATTACCTTACAGTTCTTATATCTCTCCCATCACCGTATCATTATTATCTTACAGTTCGGATATCTCTCGCATCACCATACCATTATTACCTTACAGTTCGGATATCTCTCCCATCACCGTATCATTATTATCTTACAGGTCGGATATCTCTCCCATCACCATACTATTATTACCTTACAATTCTTAGATGTCTCCCATCACCATACCATTATTACCTTACAGTTCTTAGATGTCTCCCATCACCATACCATTATTACCTTACAGTTCTTATATCTCTCCCATCACCATACCATTATTATCTTACAGGTCGGATA
Source organism: Cepaea hortensis (assembly GCA_963921405.1). Lineage (NCBI taxonomy): Eukaryota > Metazoa > Mollusca > Gastropoda > Stylommatophora > Helicidae > Cepaea > Cepaea hortensis. The sequence goes on along the minus strand of OY992884.1, from coordinate 83,361,920 downwards.
TCTCTCCCATCACCATACCATTATTACCTTACAGTTCTTAAATGTCTCCTATCACCATACCGTGTGTACTTTACAGTTCTTAATCTCTCCTACCAGCATACCATGTGTACCATATAGTTACATCACAAATATATTTACATCACATGAAAACATCTTCAAATAAGTATTCCTCTTCATTGTTGAGAAATTCTGTACAGTATCCCTTAGAATATAAAATTTCAGCTTTAAAATCATTCAACATTTTGGATGAAGGAACACATTCATTACATCACTTGTTTGAAGATAATAGTTCTGCTCTAATTCTAATAATTGCTTCTATGAGAGACAGCTGAAGTCTATTCCTTGCTTTGGTTTTTATGCATGTTAAAAGAGAGAACATCATCTCCACTACAGCATTGCTAATATGTGTTATTAAGCAAGTAAGAGCAAACGAAGCAAGTTCTTTAAATTGGGGATGTTTCATGACTCCTTGCTAGAACTGCTCTGTATCATGCTTGCATCTCTCCCATCAGCATACCATGCGTACCTCAATAGGCTCGATACGACTGACAGTTCTCGAGACAGATAGACCTACAAAAATTAGATTTTTAAGAGCGTGCATCTTTCCCATTGTAACATACGCCTGTGAGATCTGGACACTTGCTAAACAAGCTGAACAGCGGATAAATGCCTTTGAATATAAATGTTATAGACAGGTTCTAAGAATATTTTGGATACAGAAAGGAACAAATGCATCCATACGACAAGAT
>OY992884.1:83308671-83356171 GCA_963921405.1 Cepaea hortensis | reverse complement strand
TTTCATCTTGCTAAAGGCTACTTTCGCCATGGCGTTTCTTGTTCTAATCTCTTCAAGGCATCTCCCATCAGATGTTATGACTGTTCCGAGATAATTGTACCGATTCACAGAATGTTCACTAGTTACAATACTGAAGTTATTCGACCCCTGTACCCTGACTTAAATTACTATCTTCCAAGCCGTAGTTTTTAGACATTGTACAATTTTTTTTTTTTTTGAAGCGTTACTTACGTACTGTGATTGATTGGACCATAAATTAAGATTTATTCATGGCTCAGGGCGCATTTCATAGTCAAGAGAGGAGGAGTGTCAGTGTAGGAGAACAATGCAGTATATGGGGCACAATTCTAATGATTAGGCAGTTAGTTGGCTTTGGGATAACATACACAACCTTTCCCAAAATTCATAACAAAGTACTATAATAATGTTTCATAGAGCCGCTCGTTACTGTAAATTTATATCAGAGCTTCATCCACTTATTTAGTGATTGGGATTACAGAACCGCTGTAATCGTTCGAAGGGCACCGACACAAGCTACTTCACTCATAAATCTTGTTGGGCACTAGCTACTTTACCCGTATGTCTGACAAATGTCCCGACAGGGGAACTCTACCCCTGTATTAATGTTTATTGTACATAGTAAATAAATTAAATAAAGGACCCAGTTACACACCCTAAGGTCCACTGGGCATGTGTATAGACCACTCGGCATTATGTGGTTGATGTGTTCAGCCGATGTGGCCGCCTGTACTTCCCAAAACATTTCATGCTTGTACCCGTGCTCTGCTGGATCGACCTGAAACCCCAGGTCAGTTTTAACCATTAGAATCTTTATTTGACATATATTTTGCGTATACCGATCTATGTAATGGCAGACTACGTGAATGATTTTCTATGAACGCAGACTACGTGAATGGTTTTCTATCAATGCAGACTACGTTTAATGTTGTTTTTTACCAATGCAGACTATGGGTTTCTATCAACGCAGACTACGTATATGGTTTTCTATCAACGCAGGCTACGTATATGGTTTTCTATCAACGCAGACTATGTGAATGGTTTTCTATCAACGCCGGAAAGTACTCGCTCTGAATTAGGTACATGTGTGCTTCCGTATATCATGAATATCTAAAGACCTAGATTACTGGTACTCTAAAACCCTACATGTTTTGACGAAACGGAGAGAATCACAAAGTCTAGGCTTGCTGGTGGTTGTTGGCAACATCTAACGACAGACTGCGCTCCATGTCCGATATCTTATTTTGAAAAGCACTGAAGAAAAAAAGTAGCCAAGATCGGATGGACTGGTGTTCAAACATATTCATGCATCTACAGCCTCACTGTTGCATTACAGCAACAATAACTGCTACTTCACTAAAGGCTACATGCCCGGCTAATGTTTTTTTCACAACACGCACCTTACAAGGAATTAAATCTTTGCATTAAGATAATGTATGTTAATAAGAATATAAAAGAAAACTCACAAAACTAATGACAGGCTTAACTCACACAGAAAAAAACCAACACGAAGCTAAAGTTAGAGTCGACGGACATGGAAGAAAACCACCGAGGAGCTCAGGGCAAAATTGATGGACATAGATGAAAACCACCAGGAGCTCAGGAGAAAGTTGACATACATGGAAAAAAACACCACTGAGAAGTTGAGGAAAAAGATTGACGAACATAGACGTAAACGTCATTCGGTATCTAACGAAAAGTGTGACGAACATAGAAGTGAACGTCATTTGAAATCTAACAAGTGTGACTGGTATGGAAGAAATATATTGAGAAGAATGTCAAAATACAAGCTACTGAAACAAACGCTTACAACAACTAGATGGTAACGTAGGCGATATATTAGCATTCTATTTGGAGCTGTAACCTTGACATACACTGACAGACTATCTGAAACTGTAACCTTGACATACACTGACAGACTATCTGAAACTGTAACCTTGACATACACTGACAGACTATCTGAGACTGTAACCTTGACATACACTGACAGACTATCTGAGACTGTAACCTTGACATACACTGACAGACTATCTGAGACTGTAACCTTGACATACACTGACAGACTATCTGAGACTGTAACCTTGACATACACTGACAGACTATCTGAGACTGTAACCTTGACATACACTGACAGACTGTCTGAAACTGTAACCTTGACATACACTGACAGACTATCTGAGACTGTAACCTTGACATACACTGACAGACTATCTGAGACTGTAACCTTGACATACACTGACAGACTGTCTGAGACTGTAACCTTGACATACACTGACAGACTGTCTGAAACTGTAACCTTGACATACACTGACAGACTATCTGAGACTGTAACCTTGACATACACTGACAGACTATCTGAGTCTGTAACCTTGACATACATTGACAGACTATCTGAGTCTGTAACCTTGACATACATTGACAGACTATCTGAGACTGTAACCTTGACATACATTGACAGACATTCCAAAAATGTAACCTTGACATCATTTTCTCGGTATTCAGCTTTCTCCGCTAACCCCGAATACTCTCGTCACGTGACGCGACGAGAATTAGCAGTGGTTCGAATTGCAAAAGTGACATATGAGAGTATGGAGCCGGTCGCTCAGAAAGTCGTGGCGTGCTGATGAGCGTAATCTAGCCTAGGAATCAACACACAGCTGAAAGATGCTGATGTTGACCGCAATATCCTGAAACAGGATGGAAACGCGAAAAAAAAAAAAAAAAAAAGGTGTTTAGATAATGTAACTGGACAGATGCCAACCATGAGCTAACGATCCGACTTGAGGAGTCACTCACTTTCAGGTGAATTTATAGACTGGGAGTTTATGTTGACAGGGGCATATGAGTTAATGACGGGCATACGGGATGCTGATCTAAGTACATACATAAGTGCACGCACGCATGCACGTACGCACAAACATATATACTTACGTGCGTGCGTGCGTACGTACGTAAAATATATGTATCTTTATGTATCTGTTTGTATATTTACGTATTTATTATGTGCGAGCGTGCATGAAGGCAGGCAGACTAAGGCAACAAACCCTGCTGACAGTTTAAGTGGACTGGTTAGTAGGTAGGTAGATAAACTGGTGTCTGTATGTCAGTCTATCTATTTGTCTGTATGTTTATGTTAGTCAGTCAGTAAATTTACTATTTTGTCTTCTGTCTGTGTTTGTTTGTCTGTCTATGCATTTCTCCGTGTATCCGTCTGTCTGTCTATGTATCTATCTGCCTTTCTCTATCCAGGTCACCGAGACAATGTACAAATACAACAATAGACACAATAACGTACCGGAATAGATATAATATACAGACCACACAGACGATGAATACAGACTGAACATTTCAGACAGCACGCGGCCCTCTACAAGCATTGGCACCCCGCCAGGATGTTCTATTGACGGTAATTTCTGAGACAAATCCGATCATTTCCTCTCCGCAGGCAACATGTCAAACCTGAAGGACGTGTAACCAACCCAGCGTGGCATTTCACTCAACACATAATCGATATCGGATCTAGTGATGCAATTGGCAGGGATAAAATGGGGTCCATCGTGTTCAATGCGATGGTTGGAATGTTAGCCTTGTATGTATGGCGATGATTGGGATGTTAACGTTGTATGTGTGGCGTTGATTGGAATGTTAGCCTTGTATATGTGACGTTGATTGGAATGTTAGCCTTGTATGTGTGGCGTTGATTGGAATGTTAGCGTTATATGTGTGGCGTTAATTGGATTGTTAGCTTTGTATGTGTGCCGTTGATTGGAATGTTAGCCTTGTATGTCTGGCATTAACTGGACTGGTATCCTTTTTTGTGTGGCGTTGATTGGAACCTTGTATGTGTGGCGTTGGTTGGAATGTTAGTCTTGAATGTGTAGCGATGATTGGAATGTTAACCTTTTATGTGTTAATCTGATGGGAATGTTAGTCTTGTGTGTATGGCGATGTTTGGAATGTTAGCCTTGTATATGTGACGTTGTTTGGAATGTTAGCCTTGTATGTATGGTGATTATTGGAACGTTAGCCTTATATGTGTGGCGTAGATTGGAATGTTAGCCTTGTATGTCTGGCGATGATTGGAATGTTAGCCTTGTATGTGTGGCGTTGATTGGAATGTTAGCCTTGTATATGTGGCACTGATTGCAATGTTAGCCTTGTATGTATGGCGATGATTGAAATGTTAGCCTTGTATGTGTGGCGTTGATTGGAACCTTGTATGTGTGACGTTGGTAGGAATTTTAGCATAGTATGTGTGGCGATGATGGGAATGTTAGCCTTGTGTGTGTGGCGTTGATTGGAATATTAGCCTTATATGTGTGGTGTTGATTTGAATGTTAACCTTGTTTGTGTGGCTCTGATTTTAATGTTAGCGATGTATGTGTGCGTTGATTGAAATGTTAACCTGTATTTAGTTAAAAGCGAGGCAGACAAACTATAATACTGACATGGACATTGTTACATTAAAAGCGTGGTTGTTAATCATGCAATGTTTTCTTAACGTCTTCTCACATTGCTAGTAAACATCTTCTTGTGGTGTTTCTCTTTCTTCGCTGGCACTCAGATCTCCATGTCAGCTGTTTCAGGGGGTGGTGGTTTGGTGCAAGGAAGTTTTAATTGACTGTCATAGATAAAGGACTATGTTGACATTAGCAGTGGTCATGAAATGGTCCACATGCAGCTTCCAGGCATTGTAGAGAAACCAGAGACATGAAGCCCGTCTTCTAGATATTGCAGAGAGTACAATGCAGATCTTCATACTTGCCTCACGATTGAAATAAAGCCTCCAACTGTATATAACGTCAGAAACTGTTGAACATCATGAGAAACGTGGTGTTTCAAAACATTTGATCCACTTAACTAGCAGCTGTCAAAGTAGCTGGCGAACCATCAAAGGGTTCAAGTGTAATGGAGAATAAGACATGATTCTATTCTCCCTACCCAACTCATCCCACCACACCTGTTCAAAATTTACATAGAAAATGTAATGAAACATTTCAAACTCGATTAAACCTGCGATAATTTAACACACAGTAAAATTCAAAATATGTTTGTGAAAGGACCAGATAAAACCACATGCCAAATAAAGTTTATAAAAAAAAACACATTGAGGAAACAGAAAACGTCATAAGCTTTGAATACTTTCGTTTCATAATTAATTACGATGAAGACTGCTCTGTTATCTAACAGCTAGCCAATAATGTCAGTTATCTTACAGCTAGCTAATAATATCAGCTATCTAAGAACTAGCCAATACTATCAGTTATCTTACAGCTAGATAATATTACCAGTTATCTCATAGCTAGTCAATACTATAAGTTATCTTACAGCTAGCTAATAATGTCAGCTATCTCAGAACTAGCCAATAGTATCAGTTATCTTACAGCTAGATAATAATATCAGCTATCTCAGAACTAGTCAATACTATAAGTTATCTTACAGCTAGCTAATAATGTCAGCTATCTCAGAACTAGCCAATACTATCAGTTATCTTACAGCTAGATAATAATATCAGCTATCTCAGAACTAGCCAATAGTATCAGTTATCTTACAGCTAGATAATAATATCAGCTATCTCAGATCTAGCCAATACTATCAGTTATCTTACAGCTAGATAATAATATCAGCTATCTCAGAACTAGCCAATAGTATCAGTTATCTTACAGCTAGATAATAATATCAGCTATCTCAGATCTAGCCAATACTATCAGTTATCTTACAGCTAGATAATATTACCAGTTATCTCATAGCTAGTCAATAATGTCAGTTACTTCACAGCTAGCCAATAATATCAATTATCTCACAGCTAGCTAATAATATCAATTATCTAATAGCTAGCCAATAATATCAGTTATTTCATATCTAGCGCATAATATCAGTGATCTCATATCTAACACACAATATCAGTGGTCTTATATATAGCACATAATATCACTTATCTCATATTTAGCGCATCATATCAGTTGTCTCATAGCTAGCCAATGATCTCATTTATCTCATTATCAGTTATCTCCTACCTAGTTGTCGCAGTCTCCTAAAGAGGAGAGAAAAATCCATACACGGAAAGCAGAAGACGAAAGACTGACCATTAGGACAATCTAAACACTGTAGAAATAAAAGACCAAGTCGGCTCGTTAGATTAGGGTGTATATTTATAGGCCCCAGAATTAAGTTACCTCTGCTAACATTGGCATAGGCACTAGACGGTAAAACTTGAAGCTGCTGAACAATTTGGAAGAGACAGCAGGTTTAGGTATCTGGGCTACGATTGGCTGTGATAGAATTACAGCCCCCAGAGAATTATCATCCACACAGACAATAGATTCCCAAAGTATAGAAACCTTTCTCTCTCTCTCTCTCTCTCTGTCTCTCTCTCTGTCTCTCTCTGTCTCTGTCTCTCTCTGTCTATCTCTCTCTCTATATATATATATCTATATCTATAAAACAGAGTGTATGTTTGTAGGTTTGTGGGTCTTGGATGCGTTCGATAACGGTACATCCGATTGAGATGAAATTTTCTATACGTCTTCCTTTCATTCCTGTGCAACCGACTTTAATAATTTCTTAATGTAAAATCTTCTACTTATTTAATAACATTTACTTTTCCATTTTCATTATATAATGTCTATATAGCAGGGGGACTTCACTCTAGAAAAGTTATTTCAAGGGGCATAACTTTTAATAACATTTCTATATACTTTATAGTCATATTGTTGGACTTACCTGCACTATTGTTAAATTCTTTGTCTATTGTTATTTTTAGGCATATGAGTTATATTAAATAATGATATAATCTTTAAGGTATTTTTAAAGTTTGCATAAAAATAATGCATTATGCATAACATTTTAACCCATCTTTTTCTGCTTACAAAACTTATCAACTGTCATGTCGGTTCAGTTTTCATTAAAAATAATGAATGGTGTGTGGAAGGACATTCTTTTAAGTTACTGTGCGCCAGGAGCTGGGCGAAACCACACCGGGTCAGATAGATAGACAGATAGTCGGGAACGGAAGCTTATTTGACTACTTATATGAATGAATTAAATGACATGCTCCCCACCAGGGACTGGGTGAAGCCGGGCCGGGTCAGACAGACAGACAGATAAACAGACAGTCGGGAACGGGAGAGCTTATATGACTACGTATTTGAATAAAATGAGATGCTCCCCACCAGGGACTGGGTGAAGCCCGGCCGGGACAGACAGACAGACAGATAAACAGACAGTCGGGAACGGGAGAGCTTATATGACTACGTATATGAATTAAATGAGATGCTCCCCACCAGGGACTGGGTGAAGCCGGGCCGGGTCAGCCAGACAGACAGACAAACAAGCAGACTGATAGATAGATTCCCTCCAGGGCCTGGGCGAAGCCGGGCCGGGTCAGCTAGTATAAATATGTGTGTGTGTGTGTGTGTGTGTGTGTGTGAGAGAGAGTGTGTGTGTGTGTGTGTGTGTGTGTGTGTGTGTGTGTGTGTGTGTTAATACAGGGAGTCTAAGCTCAGGGTTTTAATTTTAGATAATGAATTTAAACAGTTTATTTATATAAAGTGCTAAAACAATGTATCTAGCTTTCAGGATTGGCCAAAAACATTTTTCTGTCCTTAGCTGCCCAGCTGTAACTCCTTGGTCTCAGAATTCGGCCAACAAGTTTCAGTGGTTTGGGTTAGGAGTCAGTGTCACTTAACTCTTAGTACTGTCTGCCTTGGCTTCGCCTATATGGTCAACCATGCCGTTTCCTTCTCAATCGAGTGCTGACTGGTAATGACTCTGCACTGCATCCGCCTGGTGGCATCAACATCTAACTAGCACCGGTTGTAGTGTGCACTCAGCGAACTTATAGCACATTGTTAGAAGCGTGGTGTTGTAGTATGTAATCTCTGGTTCCCTATCAAGCCAACCAAAATCTGTATACTCTTATTTAAACGGTCTGGGCAAATATTTTAAATAATTTTGTAGGTGACAAACTATGTGTTTAACGCCAAAAGTTCCCAGATCCATTCAGCTCCTCGCTGGTCAAGAGGATAGACTAAATTTTGACCAGGCGCTTCCCACTACGATTCCCCCCCCCCCCCCCCCCGCGCCTGTACTGTGTTCTCAATAGTCGACCTCTGACGCCGTTGTTACAGCTGCTAGGTGCGTTTTGATTGGATGATCCCATGACCCGGCCACACTGCATGCTAGATGTGTGTGGTACCTATGTCGCTATCCGTCAGTACCATTCACCAACATTCTAATTCAAAACAATGTTTTCCTGTAGTGAATTTGAATAACGAAGACACAAACAATAGATTGCACGATTTATTGCCTGGCATATTTCGCTGCATCTCGTCAGGTACATACTGCAGAAATCACACAACTTACGTGAGTTAACTAGATAAATCCTTCAAGTTGAAATATACAAATTTTCGCACAGTAATGTCAATTATCTACCACGGTAATTTTAACCTGACTAACATGTCTTTCTGTTTGCACAATTCTGGCTTGCGTTGATTGATCATAATTGCTTCTGCAAATTTTAACAAGCGAGTATTTTGTGTGTTAAACAACACGCGAAAGGCAGTGTCTCTGTCAACCACATCGCCGCTTTCGATAATGTGCCTACCAATTGAAGACGCCGGGAGCTTCCGGTGTGTCGGCCCCACGAGGCTAGCATCTCCTGTGTGTTGTATCTTGTTGACCCATTGAGGTATGTGTTCTGACACTCGTTTGTTAAGCTGTCTCTCTGTTTTACCAATGTAGAAGGCCTGGCATCTACATGTGAATTGGTAAATACAATTGTTTGTGGCGTACAGAGGAACAGGCTCTTTGACTGCTGGTGTAGGAATCGGTACGGTTTTATATCTAATGACTGGAGTTGCTGCACAGAATGTCTTCTTGGTCCTATTCGAGCGGACATCTTCATGGCACATTTAGACGAAAAGAGATCCTCAGACATCAACAACTTGGCCTTTTACCGTCGTTATGTGGACTGTGACGTAATAGACAGTCTCCCACTTTATTTTTGCTTAAATTACATTGCAGATCATATTTTTCATTATAAATATATCTAGAAAAACTATCTTTTCCCTATTTTCCCATGTTTGTAGATATCTATAAATATGCCTGTATTATTGGCGAGAATTTAATCTCCTGTAAACCTAGTGAATATTCTAGTGTTTTTAAACTATATACCATACAGTATATTATAGAAACATCAGTGGTGCATGCCTTCTGCCCCAGCGCAAGTTTGGCTGAATAACATATTCAGTTTTAGCCCGCGACCCGGGTGGCAACACGAGAATCTGCCTGGCCAGTTGTCGTCAGCCGGCAGATCGTCCATTTGGTCGACTGACTCGAAGCGGTGAGGACACAGGCGCCGATACTAGCTGTAAAAAGACATATTGCAACAAAATAATCCATGCTCTAGTTAGCCGATATTTGGGAATAGCAAATTGCGAGCCAAATTGATACCCAAAAGTAATATTTACACTGCTAGTGGCACTGTTCCCCCGTGGAGAGGTTTAATCACCACAATTTGGAAGGTACGTTGATTTAATTAATTAGTACGAATTTACATGTATATATTTACCGGCATTTGTAGTGTAGATTCAGGGTAAACTACGAGATAACTAATGTTAGATAACAGGGATCGTAAACTACAGCCGGAATAAATATATAATTAATGGAGACGCTGATTATACTAAGACCAAAATAGAGGAATGAAGAATGAAGAGAACGGCGACACAAAATGGCGAAATCTAACAGGCGGGAACTGGACTATCGAAGAATGGTCAGACAATGAAGCTTGATGTTTAACTAGGGATTAATATAATATATACTATAATAATATATCGCCAGTGAAGAATATAATTATAGAATGAGAGGGGTAATTCGGATGAATAAACGGTGACAGGAAATACTGATAGTTAATTGTGAAATAATAATTCTTTCACATAGTCTACTGGAGACCACGCTTGTCAGAGGTCATCTCATGACAGCGTGGGACAGGCCTTTCATTCACATCAGTATCCTTGCTTCAACGCAGTCCTTCACTGCCTACCCTCTACACCTATGTTAATACTTCAACCTCCTGTAGAATTTAATTTGTGTGTTTCGGGAATGAATCAGAATTATAATTTACAATACTGCTTCACGTGCTAAGATAGAATCTGAATGATTCATAATATATGTTCGTAATGCGTCAAGTGAATGTAATTTGTGTGCTTCATAATCTATGGTGTTCCTTCGTCGATTGAATGTACTCTGTATGATTCATAATCTGTGGTGTACTTCGAATGAAGGGAATCTGTCATTCATAATCTATGTTCATACCTCGTCACGTGAATGTAATCTGTGATTCATAATCTATGGTGATACATTGTCGAGTAAATATAATCGGTGTGATTTATAATCAATGTTCGTGCTTCATAGTTAAATGTAATATGTGGGATTCATACTCATTGTGTACACTTCATTGTGTTAAATGTAATTGGTGTGATTTATAATATATGTGAATGCATCATAGTAAGAATGTTGTAGAGTGTGATCAGACTCAGAAATATACATTGATGTGTCCGTGTCTGTAGACTGGAATACATGGGCATCTGAGTCTGATGAGATTGATAATATGTGGCTAAGGAAAATAGTGGTTGTCCACGTTAGCCATTTGTCATTGTGTTGTCATAGCGCTAGTGATGTGTCTTTGACAGAGGTGATAGTCTTGTGATGCTAGTCGTGTCTGAATATGAGACTGAGAGCGAGGTGTGCAATGAGAGTATCCTGGACGTAGGACAAGCATTCACCGGTTCTGTTTTTCTGATTAACTTCCAGCAGTTCTGCACCTTCTTTGGTGGTACCATGAGCCAGCAACTTGCAGCAACGCATACTTACCAGTCGTGAACACCATGTCTATTGTCGGAGAGTGAATCCACAACCTGAACTGGAACGTCACCCGAGTTGACAAGCCGGACCCAAGTCTTGAGCTGAGTGGCCAACCTCATCGGCTGACACCTTTAGCCTGCCAACTTAGTCTAGGATTTGATTGCCTACACACTAGGGCAACAGACTTTTACATGCCACAGTTTTCATTAAATTAATAGTTGTATGTGATACCAGAAACATACTTAGTCTGTTGCTGTTATACTCTAATTTAATATTAGGATACTGAGAGAGAGAGAGAGAGAGAGAGAGAGAGAGAGAGAGAGAGAGAGAGAGAGAGAGAGAGAGAGAGAGAGAGAGAGAAGGAATGCAAGGTGTAACTTTATATTTGTACTCTTCCTCCATGTTGTGAGAATGGATCAGTTAAAGGGGGCTCTTTACTTTTTGCAGGCATTCGTCGCCAGATTCATTAAGCCTACTGTCTAGAATTATTCCTAGTACGGTTGTTCGCTTGACCTATCTGTGCCTGAACACTGTCTGAAGACCTGGTCATTCCTGGGACAGTTCCGAATCGTACTTCCTAGTTCGAGCCATTTCGGCCTCTTTTTCAACATTGATTAGTCTTTCGGAATCCTGAAAGTCTATTGGTTGCTATTTCTGATCCTTGTCTATCAAAATAGTCAACATTACGCGACAATTGGTTGCCGCGTCCGGTCTAGAATTATCATTTATTACTTATTCCAGCCGAGTATCCAACCTCGTATTACAAGTTCAACTTTTAGTTTCTTCTCACTAGAGTATCCTGTTAGTAAAAGTGTGGCCTTACAATAGACTAGTATAGTAATAAATTATAATCAGTATATTAACCACTTATACAAGCACAGTAACATTGGTACCTATAAGTTAGGACTAACAGTTAAGATAAACCAGGTGTCAGACGGGTGAGTTTTGTGTTGTATCATTGCATTGCGTTAACTTACATAAGTTGTTTTGTAATATATTGATTACAAATTTTCAGGACAAATATCTTGTTGGTAAGTAAGTATACTTCAGGTACTTCAACTAAGATCTATCAAGCGCTTACACATCATGTCTGTTGAAAATCAACCCACAACTCAGGAGTTTAAAGAGAAAGGGGCCTTGTTAGGATATGAAGGTGCAGAATTGAGGAAATATATTAGAGAGGCGGAAAAAGAATGGAGACAAGAACAAAGAGAAGAAAGAATCCGGATGGCGAAAATAGAATCCGAGAAACAGATTAAACAGGCAGAACTGGAGAAGGACAAGGAATTGAAACTAGCAGAACAGACGAGACAGCATGAGATAGAATTAAGAAGACTGGAATTACAACACCCGGATGCTTCAAGATTCAGTAGTGCTAGTTCTCCAACCCACACTAGTGACATTTCTGCCGGACCACACATCTCCAATGGATCAATGAGTTTTCCACTGCTCCCCTTCGACCAAAAGAAGATCAGATGTATAATTATCTTGAAAAATTTGTTTTAATGTGTGAAGCCTACAATCTTCCCAGCGAAAAATACAATCTTAAGCTCTCCCAAGGGTTAAGAGGCGCAGCTTACGACGTGTTTGCTAAACTTCCTCCAGGTCTCGAGAGGGATTTTCTTACTCTAAAATCCGCTTTGCTTAAAAGATTTGAATTGACATCAGGGGCTTACAGGCTGAAGTTCCGTTCGGCCAAGCGATCACAAGGAGAATCCTTCGCTCAGTTTGCCTCGCGATTACACACTTATTTTTCTAAGTGGGTCGAACTGAGCGATTTCGATGCTACTTATGATGGGCTTGAGGAAATGGTTCTTACAGAACAGCTTAAAGATACACTCCAAAAACCACTTCAAACTTTTATTGCTGAAAATGGTGGGATTAGGCTTCAGGAAATTATTTCTTTAGCTGAAAGGTACTTAACTGCCCATGGTGAGGGGGGTACCACTAAAACCACTCATACTAATGCTCAACAGAATCTTCCAGAACAAAATCAGAGTTATCAACAAAATAACTCCTTAGGTAATGACACTAGGGGTCACCCTGGCGGTCAACGCCAAAACCCGGGATTTCAGAAACCTATAGCTCAAAACACACCAGCACAGAATAGTGGATGGGGGAAGCCTTATTGTAAAAACTGCAAAACTAATGATCACCACACTAGTTCTTGCAGGAATAAACCCCCTACCCAGTATGTTGCGTGTATGACGACGGGGGCAAGTACCCGACAGAACCTAGATTCTGGAACTAACGGTAAACCACCCACAGTCGAGACTATTCTGGTAAATGGTAGCCCAGTGCAATGTCTCTATGACACGGGATTGACCTGTGAGGCAATCATAAGTAGACACTTAGTGAAACCATCCCAGTTGACTAAGCAAAGAGTTGCAGTAAAGGGTGCTACTAGGGGCTCCCAAACCATTTATACTCAGATAGCTAAGGTGCATGTGACATCTAAGTATGTCACTGGAACTATTCCAGCTGCTGTGATTGAAGATCCCGTATATCCATTTATCCTCGGATGTAAACATGTATATTTAGGGGAACCCTCATCACCTATAATAATGGCAATGCAGACCCATAATAAGGGAACCGTTTTGAGTGACCCTGACTTGTCTATCAACCCACTATCGGGGGAAATTAGGGCTGCCCAAGCAGCATGTCCAACCTTACAATCTTGCTTTGGCAACCTGCCAAAATCTAGGAATCCACTCAGAGTTGGTGATTTCTATATACAAGACGAGTTGCTATTCCATAGGGCAAGAACTATGGGGAACTTCCATGAACAGCTGGTCATACCCAAAGAGTATCGTGCACCTATATTAGAAATGGGACATTCACTCTCGGACAGTGGGCATATGGGGATAAAAGCTACAATCCGAAGGCTTGCTTTCTCCTATTTCTGGCCGGGGATGACCAGGGATATTAAACAATATGTCAGGTCATGTAAGGAGTGTCACCAATTCCCACCCAAACATAGGGAAACTCAACTTACTTTAAGAGACAGAGTATTTGTATTATTACCCAAGAGGGATAATAGATTAGAACTTGGTTGGCAGGGTCCTTTTCCTATACTAGAGAAGGTGTCCCAGACTAAGTATAAAATTTATTTTAGGGGTAAACCCACAGTGTTTCATATCCACTTGCTAAAGAAGCAGGTTAGAGTAGAAGAGTCACCGGTGCATCTGATGGCATTCTCGGTGGTAACTGAGGTCAAAGGTGGAGATGACTCGTTAGTGGAGTATCCCCTAAAACCTCAGGAGACCAGGAATGATGTCTTCCTCAACCCTGACGCGGAGACGTCTGAGTCAGAGAAGAGTAGACGAATTCCAGTGTCTCATGCACCAACGCGTACAGATAAGCCTGGTAAGACTAATATTGTCCAGGTCGATATGAATGTTAACACTAAGGACTCAGCTCCACAAAAGCATTATCCTGTTCGTACGCGAACCGAGAACCCTTATGCTTCTAGAATAGGTTATATTCCTAGAAAGAATAATTTAGGGGCGGATGGCTTTAGAAGACAGCATCCACAGTGTAGATCTCTCTGAAACCAACACCAGGGGAGAAGGGCTTTTAGAAGAAGTCTTAAGAATGAAGAAACATGGTTGAGTAGACAGGGTTCTACTTAAGAAGGTGAGACTAGTCCAGATGACCCAAAAATGTTAGAGTGAGTGCTAACAAAACTAAAGGGGAATCCTGCTGGGAGAAAAGTTTGTTTTCTCAAACTTTTCTTTCAACGGGGAGCATCTGTGACGTAATAGACAGTCTCCCACTTTATTTTTGCTTAAATGACATTGCAGATCATATTTTTCATTATAAATATATCTAGAAAAACTATCTTTTCCCTATTTTCCCATGTTTGTAGATATCTATAAATATGCCTGTATTATTGGCGAGAATTTAATCTCCTGTAAACCTAGTGAATATTCTAGTGTTTTTAAACTATATACCATACAGTATATTATAGAAATATCAGTGGTGCATGCCTTCTGCCCCAGCGCAAGTTTGGCTGAATAACATATTCAGTTTTATCCTGCGACCCGGGTGGCAACACGAGAATCTGCCTGGCCAGTTGTCGTCAGCCGGCAGATCGTCCATTTGGTCGACTGACTCGAAGCGGTGAGGACACAGGCGGTGAGGACACAGGCGCCGATACTAGCTGTAAAAAGACATATTGCAACAAAATAATCCAGGCTCTAGTTAGCCGATATTTGGGAATAGCAAATTGCGAGCCAAATTGATACCCAAAAGTAATATTTACACTGCTAGTGGCACTGTTCCCCCGTGGAGAGGTTTAATCACCACAATTTGGAAGGTACGTTGATTTAATTAATTAGTACGAATTTACATGTATATATTTACCGGCATTTGTAGTGTAGATTCAGGGTGAACTACGCGATAACTAATGTTAGATAACAGGGATCGTAAACTACAGCCGGAATAAATATATAATTAATGGAGACGCTGATTATACTAAGACCAAAATAGAGGAATAAGAATGAAGAGAACGGCGACACAAAATGGCGAAATCTAACAGGCGGGAACTGGACTATCGAAGAATGGTCAGACAATGAAGCTTGATGTTTAACTAGGGATTAATATAATATATACTAGAATAATATATCGCCAGTGAAGAATATAATTATAGAATGAGAGGGGTAATTCGGATGAATAAACGGTGACAGGAAATACTGATAGTTAATTGTGAAATAATAATTCTTTCACATAGTCTACTGGAGACCATGCTTGTCAGAGGTCATCTCATGACAGCGTGGGACAGGCCTTTCATTCACTTCAGTATCCTTGCTTCAACGCAGTCCTTCACTGCCTACCCTCTACACCTATGTTAATACTTCAACCTCCTGTAGAATTTAATTTGTGTGTTTCGGGAATGAATCAGAATTATAATTTACAATACTGCTTCACGTGCTGAGATAGAATCTGAGTGATTCATAATATATGTTCGTAATGCGTCAAGTGAATGTAATTTGTGTGCTTCATAATCTATGGTGTTCCTTCGTCGATTGAATGTACTCTGTATGATTCATAATCTGTGGTGTACTTCGAATGAAGGGAATCTGTCATTCATAATCTATGTTCATACCTCGTCACGTGAATGTAATCTGTGATTCATAATCTATGGTGATACATTGTCGAGTAAATATAATCGGTGTGATTTATAATCAATGTTCGTGCTTCATAGTTAAATGTAATATGTGGGATTCATACTCATTGTGTACACTTCATTGTGTTAAATGTAATTGGTGTGATTTATAATATATGTGAATGCATCATAGTAAAAATGTTGTAGAGTGTGATCAGACTCAGAAATATACATTGATGTGTCCGTGTCTGTAGGCTGGAATACATGGGCATCTGAGTCTGATGAGATTGATAATATGTGGCTAAGGAAAATAGTGGTTGTCCACGTTAGCCATTTGTCATTGTGTTGTCATAGCGATAGTGATGTGTCTGTGACAGAGGTGATAGTCTTGTGATGCTAGTCGTGTCTGAATATGAGACTGAGAGCGAGGTGTGCAATGAGAGTATCCTGGACGTAGGACAAGCATTCACCGGTTCTGTTTTTCTGATTAACTTCCAGCAGTTCTGCACCTTCTTTGGTGGTACCATGAGCCAGCAACTTGCAGCAACACATACTTACCAGTCGTGAACACCATGTCTATTGCTGGAGAGTGAATCCACAACCTGAACTGGAACGTCACCCGAGTTGATAAGCCGGACCCAAGTCTTGAGCTAAGTGGACAACCTCCTCGGCTGACACCTTTAGCCTGCCAACTTAGTCTAGGATTTGATTGCCTACACACTAGGGCAACAGACTTTTACATGCCACAGTTTTAATTAAATTAATAGTTATATGTGATGCCAGAAACATACTTAGTCTGTTGCTGTTATACTCTAATTTAATATTAGGATACTGAGAGAGAGAGAGAGAGAGAGAGAGAGAGAGAGAGAGAGAGAGAGAGAGAGAGAGAGAGAGAGAGAGAGAGAGAGAAGGAATGCAAGGTGTAACTTTATATTTGTACTCTTCCTCCATGTTGTGAGAATGGATCAGTTAAAGGGGGATCTTTACTTTTTGCAGGCATTCGTCGCCAGATTCATTAAGCCTACTGTCTAGAATTATTCCTAGTACGGTTGTTCGCTTGACCTATCTGTGCCTGAACACTGTCTGAAGACCTGGTCATTCCTGGGACAGTTCCGAATCGTACTTCCTAGTTCGAGCCATTTCGGTCTCTTCTTCAACAGTGATTAGTCTTTCGGAATCCTGAAAGTCTATTGGTTACTATTTCTGATCTTTGTCTATCAAAATAGTCAACATTACGCGACATGGACGATATACTAATTATCACCACAGACGAGCTACAAGCAACACTGTTCCAGGCCACAATGAACAAGACGCATAAACACATCTCTCTATCTATGGAACACGAACACAACGAAGCGTTACCGTTCCTAGATATTCTAATGAGACGTAGAGCAGACGGCACAATTCAAAGATCGGTGTATCGCAAAGGAACATGGACTGGCCAATACCTACATTTTCAGAGCTTCACACCTGTCCAGTACAAACGGGGCTTAGTACGGACCCTGTTTGACGGTGCTAGAAAGATATGCACCCAGGACACACTGACAGAGGAATTTGAAACTCTGAAGAATGTCTTAAACCTGAATGGGTACTCCACAGGATTTATAAAGCGCCACTGCCAACAGCCCAAACCAAAACCAGACGTAACTACAGTCCCTAAACTCAAGGTATTCATCCAGCTAACCTTTCGAGGGGATGACGTAATGCAATGTCTACAAGACCGGCTTACTACAGCAGTAGGCCGAACATTCTGTGCTGCAACTCCAGTCATTAGATATAAAACCGTACCGATTCCTACACCAGCAGTCAAAGAGCCTGTTCCTCTGTACGCCACAAACAATTGTATTTACCAATTCACATGTAGATGCCAGGTCTTCTACATTGGTAGAACAGAGAGACAGCTTAACAAACGAGTGTCAGAACACATACCTCAATGGGTCAACAAGATACAACACACAGGAGATGCTAGCCTCGTGGGGCCGACACACCGGAAGCTCCCGGCGTCTTCAATTGGTAGGCACATTATCGAAAGCGACCATGTGGTTGACAGAGACACTGCCTTTCGCGTGTTGTTTAACACACAAAGTACTCGCTTGTTAAAATTTGCAGAAGCAATTATGATCAATCAACGCAAGCCAGAATTGTGCAAACAGAAAGACATGTTAGTTAGTCAGGTTAAAATTACCGTGGTAGATAATTGACATTACTGTGCGAATATGTGTATATTTCAACTTGAAGGATTTATCTAGTTAATTAACGTAAGTTGTGGGATTTCTGCAGTATGTACCTGACGAGATGCAGCGAAATATGCCAGGCAATAAATCGTGCAATCTATTGTTTGTGTCTTCGTTATTCACACATTCTAATTACTTATTAATTATGGTTAAGATTGTACAACATTTATGACTACATTGATAGTAACTCCTCTGTTTGTATAAACAAAGGTGGGGCTTCCAAGTACATTACTACACTAGTACACAATAGCAGTTATCACCTAGCTAGTACACATTATAAGTTATATCATCCTAGTACACAATATCAGTTATCTTATACCTAGTACACAATATCATATCTATCACTGAATATGAGATATTACCATCATCAAGGATATTCACTGCAGAATACATCCTACTGCTTCATAAACATACGCGTACACTTCGGAATCAAAATAAAGAAAACAATATTGACAAACTTTGTCAAGAACATTGAATCACCATCACCAAATGCCCTGCCAGCTGGCATAGGTGTTCGTGTCTCTCCACAGATCTCGGTCTTTGGTGTTCTGATTCAACTATGCTGGTGATATTCCTCCATGCCACCATCTCAATCCATTCAGCATCATTTCTCTTAGTTTGCATCTGCCTCTCTTCCCCTTGATCTTCCCAGCTGTCACAGCGTTCCCCATTGACCCTCTTCCCATTACATGACCAAAGTATTCTTTTGTTTCACTCTTATGGTTGAATACAATGTTTTAATTTCATTAGCTTTTTTCACGCAATCGTTGTTAATTACTCTGACAGTCTAAGGATTTCATCTCAGGAACTGCATCTCTGTTGCTTCCGATTTCTTAATAATTTGTTCATTTACATTCCAAGATTCGCCATAGGGGAAACAGGTTTTATTTAACATTTATTCATCAAACAAAAACATTTAAGATCTTCATTTCTAGATCTCTGGTATCTGCACTTAGGTTTATGTGCATGTTCCTACTTGTATTGTTATGCAGATATTTCTTCCTGATATGTAATTTATATTAAAATCTTATTACCCGTCTTAGGTCAACGATGAATCCCATTCCATGTTTAGCACGTTGGATCTTCTATTCTAGAGCAGATCAGGACATAATTTTTGTGCAGTCTCTTCGCCCCTCATATTTCAATCAGGAGAGTCGGGAGTCTCCGTGGCGAAGTGGTCAAGCCGACTAGGTTCCGAAGGTTGTGGATTCGATTCCCGGCCACGTTCTTTGGTTCACGAGTGCATTTTTTTTTCTCAGAGACTCCTGGAGGTCATCGCTGGAGCTGCGGTGTTCCTGCTTTGTTCGACGCTTTCCGCACTGCTAAAAAAGACTGAGCCATATGGGATAAAACTCGATGCAATGAAGTCGAACCTGTCGACTTTTAATCGACCCTTTTCTTATCTTTCAATCGTAATTCTGCTAAACCTAAAATCCTCACTTGATGTTTTTCCATAAGTTCTATTATAGCCCCAGCCACATATATTTATAATTTCTATGCTGTTACTATCTCGACTAGTGAACTTAGTTTGCATTATACTACATCTCCTAGTTTCCTCTTGGGCATCTCGCGTAAATCTTCTACCGGCTTGCCGGATCTGTCGTAGATTCACCTTTAACTGCACACGTCGTCTTACAAACACTTATATAACAAACATATTTATCACATTTTAAACACATTATACCACAATGTGAAACATAAAATCCAGAAAATGAGAAAGGGAAAGCTGGAGGGGAGGAGAGACAATACGAGACGAAGAGAGAAGTTTCTAGACAATATGTCATCATTGCACGGAACAAAGTCAGTATGAAAAAATATTGGCATAAAATGAAACAGAGGTCTATGGAAAGACATGATCGCCAAGGTCACATGGCGTACTATAAGACGAACTGATAAGCAACCTTAATATTTTCATGTAGTATTTTTATGTAGTTGTGTGTCGGTTTGTGTGTCTTTCTGTGCTGACGAAGACGATATGCAGATATCAAGTATTGATAGCGGATAATGCAACAGATCTACAACAATTGTTGGACATTGTAGTAACAGACAGTGCAAAGAAAGGACTCTCCTTGAATATTAAGAAAACAGTAACAATGGTGATATCAAATAAACAGGTGACACCCAAATGTGAAATAGAGATAGAAGGGTAAATTCTTCAACAAGTGGATAGTTTTAAATATCTAGGGACATTTGTAACAACCGATGGAAGATACACAACAGAGATTAAGAGCAGAAAAGGGCAAGCAAAGGCTGCATTTCAGAAAATGAAGAATATCTTATGCAATAAGTCATTATCATTGAATGTAAAGAAGAGAGTGCTGAAGTGTTATACAGAACCTGTTTTGCTGTATGGCTGTGAATCTTGGAATGTAAATGAACAAATTAGGAAGAGATTGGAAGCAACAGAGATGTGGTTCCTTATACAATTTTGCGAATTCCTTTGACTGCCAAGTAACGAACAACGAATGCCTGAAAGAGGCTTATGAAACTAGAACATTATATACAACAATAACTCCCCCGATGTGTCTCCACCTTGCCGTGGTGGGGGAGCTTGCGTGTCCCATCGACCCCATGTGCTTGCCGATGGATGAAAACTACATATCGGACAGCTTATGGGATAGGGGCCAGACTAAGAGAGACACAACCTGCTGCTCTGCAGGTAGATTGAGGATAGCAGTCAAAGGTTTAAATCAGGCGCACGAAGGCAGAATTTCTTGGTCCGGACAATACTCTAAGGCTCTCTGTCGAGGGTTTAGGCTGAACGCCTCTAAGACTTAAATCCTCGGATGTGAGAAGATGCCGATACCCACATACCCACATACCGAAAAATAGAGGTGAGATACTGAGCACGCTACGTGCCCAGTTCTGATACTTGTTCGAAGGCTCTCAGCTGGGAGATATGAGGGATTCCCGGATGAGAGGGCCTGGCCGTTTCTCCTTCACTGCTGCACGGAGGTAAGGTGCTGAGCCGGAAGCACATGTGATGTAGCCTACCTCGTGAGCGAGTACGAAAAGGTAAAAGAATAGCCCCAGTCAAAATGGTTACGAAAACTGTCTGTATCTACCTCGTAGAGAGTCTAGACAAAGGTTGAAAAACGTCTCAATAACACGAAATGGAACGCACGGCTAGCGAATCCATTGCGTGGCCCGAAGTCCAAAGGGAAAGCTTACCTAGTGGATATCGCCCGCAGACTGACCGTTCCTGGTGCGTGCTTGAGCGACCAGTTACAATCGAAATGCCCAACACATGGAAGTGAGGAATAAAAGCAGCCATGAGCAGGACGTGGCAACACCTCGGGTGAGCCCAGTCTCAGAGCAATATGTGCCGCCTCTGCAATTATGGAAGCCTCCTTGGATAGCAGGGGAATGCCCATGGTCTTCCCCTGCCTTCCCTTGAGGGTTTACCGTGTTGTCGTTGACCGTTCCACTTTGACCAGCTGAGATGTGAGCGATACCACAGCACAAACAGTCTAACGTCTCTCGAAACCCCGGGAAGGCTAACCCGTAAAAATTCCTGCTGAAGCCGGATGTGCTGGCCTACGGGTGCAAATAAATCAGGCACAACGCAAAAAAACGTCCGAGTGAAATTTCTTTCGTGCTAGGAACAGCTCTGACCACCTAGTTTCCGAATGCCGCGCTTGTTCGGAACAGCTCTGACTAGGCAGTTTTCCGAATGTCCGTCGTGCCTGGAACAGCTCTGATGAGCACAAAGACAAGTACATGTCCGAACGAAAACTCGCTGAGTGGATACCGTCTGCAGAACGGTCTGGTTTGTGCGGGAACGGCCCGTGGTGAACGAAATGCCCAATATATTGAAGTGAGGATTTAAAGCAGCCATGAGCAGGACGTGACGATTCCCTCGGTGAGCCCAGCACCAGGGCGCTATGTGCCGGCCCTGCAATTATGGAAGCCACCCTGGATGGCGGAAAATGCCATGGACTGTCCCTGCCTTCCTTTGAGGGATGACCGTTTGTGACGGGATGAGTCTAGATCACTATGCAAACACCACCACTACTACGTTAGGGGAATTCATAATTTACATTCTGGATTCAGTACGCAGCTAAATTACTAATAATGACGTCAGAATGACTACACAGACATTTTCTGCACTAAAACTACACAGTGCATTGGGGACAGCGTGTATTTTCACGTCATCTATTCAAATGATGTCACAAGGGAAATCCCCTGTCTTCAACCCTTATTAATATCAAGTCTAATGACTGGGGATATAGGTCCGTCACTCCCTAGCAACGAAAACAGCGATATGCTATTAGTACGGCTGCACCGGAAATTGTGACAAACAACTTCCGTCCGGTACACAACGACCATAGCTGCTGTGCTAAGCAGACCTTATATGAAGTGAGCTGCCATATCCAATTGCATCCTTGGTAGATTATACCAAAACCTATCTTAAGTGCTGCAATAAGACTGGGGGAGCCTCGCTGCTGATACTGCTGACACCTAACCGGTCCGGTTACCGAAACTTTGAGCCACCAACTAGTGGAGACGGAACCTGGAATCCGGAGGAGCATCGTACACCTGTCGAATGCCAGGGTCGACTCCAAGACATAATACAACCGAAAGCCAGCACTATTCCTAACAGAGATCAGATTATCTCAGGTGACTCTGTGTCTACATGTGTTCTGAGTGTATCACTGTCTGGATGGTGTGAATGATGACATGCTATCTGTCTAAGCATCAGAAAACTATTTTATTTTTGTACCTGTAACATAAATGTAACTATCATAGTTCACCAGTTGAACCACAATTTTCATTTTCTCTTTTATTATTAAAGAGTATTATTGTTTTATACTTTCACCAACGTACTCCACTCGTGATCATTTTGAACGCAAGGTGTGCGCGTGAGTGCGTGAAAGTATTTAAAACAGGGGGCTCCATCAATTGACGAAGGATCACCGACAGATAAACTAGGCATTCGTGTTAGGGCTTCCTACATACACGAGTGTTCTTCACCTTCTGCCTTTGTCTACCAAGTGAATCCCAGTCTCTTCTATCGGGACCATCCCTTTAGACATTCTTGTAACGAGCCATAATTTCTAGAGACTGTCGGCAAACTCTTGGATAGGGATTTCTGTCTATTTCAATAGAAACACCCTAACGGTCGGTGACAACTGTGGTCTCGGTCCGGGATCTACCCAGCTAATTAGAAATATTTCTAATAAATTGTGTTACTTGGTAAAAAAAAAAAAAAAAAAAAAAAAAATTTTCTCATCTCAGTAAAGGGTAGAGTAGTTTAGGAAACTCTGTAATTAGTTGTTTCCATTCGATTGAGAGAGTGAAAGTGTGTTTGTATCATTGTTTGTACTAACCATTTTTGTGTATGTACTAATAAGATTTGTAAATTATTGCAATTGTATTAGTATAACTTGAATTGGGAAGTAGTATAATATTGATATAGAAATTGTAGTCCACTGATCACTCACCCTCTCAGTCAAAACTCAGTCATGAGTTCATCAGCAGATTTGCACGCAGCAGCGGTAGCTATGGGGTTATCGGAGCCCGAAGCAGCCAAATATGTCCATGATATGGAGAGGGAGTTAAGGAAAGAAGACAGGGAAGATAAAATACGTAGGCATGAACTCGAGCTTAAGAAACTGGAAGCAGAGACAGAGCTTAAGAAAATCGAGGCCGAGGCTGAGAAAGAACTTAGGCAGTTACAGGAAAACGAAAAAATCCGACAGCATGAGTTTAGGATGAAAGAGCTAGAAAACCAAGCTCTATCAGCAACCTGTTCTAACGCCAGCTCTCCGGCACCCATCATTGAAACCCAGCTACATTCGACTTCTCATGTGGGTCCTATGAGTTTTCCTTTGATGCCGTTCGAGGAAACTCAGGAACAATTGGATAGTTACCTTCAGAAATTTGAGAAATTAGCTGAGTCATTTGGGTTGGCTAGGGAACACTGGAACTTGAAGCTTTCTCAGGCACTGAGGGGACAAGCGTATGTAGTCTTTCAGGGACTACCTCCAGGCCATGAACATTCTTATGAAAGTTTGAAATCGGCTTTATTGAAGAGATATGAGTTAACCTCAGCTGCTTATCAGCGGAAATTCCGAACCGCAAGACGTCTGAAGGGTGAGTCATTCTCACAATTGTCCGCTCGTCTGCAGAGTTATCTCTGTAAATGGGAGACATTGGGAGAGTATGAACACTCCTATGCGGGCTTGCGGGAGATGGTTTTGTGTGAGCAGCTGAGGAACTGTATGTCGAAGCCAATGGAAACTTTCATCATTGAACAAGGGGCACAAACACTGGGGGAAATGATAGTCTTGGCTGAAAGATATTTGACTGCCCATGGGGACTCGGTCCCAACGCAACCTCCCCAACCTCAACAGAACCCACCTCCAAACAATCAGGGACAAACCCTTAGCAATATACCAGCAGACCAGAGGCAACCTCAGCAGCAGCATAACAAAAAACAAACCACATCTGGGGCTAGAAAACCATACTGCACGAATTGTCATAATAATTCCCACAGTACGGCAGACTGCAAGCGCAGAGCAAAACCCCAGATTGCGGCTTGCTTCTCGATAGGGAAGAAAACCACTACACTACCACCGCCTCCCGAAATGAGAGGACATCGAGTGGTAGAGAAGATCAATGTCAATGGACAGGTGGTCGAGTGTCTGCATGATACGGGTTTAACGTATGATGCCATAATAGCATCACACTTAGTAAAACCTGGTCAGTTGACGCAAAACATGGTTGAAGTTATGGGTGCGACAAGAAGTTCGCCTACCCTAACTTTACCAATAGCCCAAGTGTTAGTTAACTCTAGATTTGTAAAGGGAACTATATCGGCAGCAGTGATGACTGATCCTATCTATGACATGATACTGGGAAGTAAATATGTCTATTTAGGGGAACCATCCACTCACATGATAGTAGGGAGTGCACTGACCCAAGTCCCAACTCTAACACCTGGCTGTAACCAACTTCCTAGTGATAGGAAGACTCTCCAGAGAGGGAAATGTTTTTCCTCAAAACGTTCGCTAGCGGTAGGGGACAAAGTGTTACTCTTAAGATCTAGTGGGACTAATAAGGAGACTGAGTGGCAAGGACCATTCCCCATAATGGAGAAAGTGTCCAACACCAAATATAAAATCTTCATGAAAGGTAAGATGAAAATCTACCACATTAAATTGCTCCGCAAATATTATGACAGAGCAAAAGAACGACCAGTACATCTGGTAGCTCTAAATGTTGTTCAGAAAGTAGGGAGGAGGGAAGAACCTCTTAGCTTTCCATACCAACCTCTGACTGGATCCTCACTAAACTTATCTGGAGAAATGCCAGGTCATACCAAAGTACCAAGCCAGCCCCGGAGTCGAAAGAAGTCTAATAGATCCTTCTCTAGAGGGGAACAATTGGTTCAGATATAATCTGGTGAGAATGCATAGTCGATCTAGGCTCATCCACCCTAAAAGTTCGCTGAGCCGTACTTTTCTCTAGGGACGGCATATGTGACGGGATGAGTCTAGATCACTATGCAAACACCACCACTACTACGTTAGGGGAATTCATAATTTACATTCTGGATTCAGTACGCAGCTAAATTACTAATAATGACGTCAGAATGACTACACAGACATTTTCTGCACTAAAACTACACAGTGCATTGGGGACAGCGTGTATTTTCACGTCATCTATTCAAATGATGTCACAAGGGAAATCCCCTGTCTTCAACCCTTATTAATATCAAGTCTAATGACTGGGGATATAGGTCCGTCACTCCCTAGCAACGAAAACAGCGATATGCTATTAGTACGGCTGCACCGGAAATTGTGACAAACAACTTCCGTCCGGTACACAACGACCATAGCTGCTGTGCTAAGCAGACCTTATATGAAGTGAGCTGCCATATCCAATTGCATCCTTGGTAGATTATACCAAAACCTATCTTAAGTGCTGCAATAAGACTGGGGGAGCCTCGCTGCTGATACTGCTGACACCTAACCGGTCCGGTTACCGAAACTTTGAGCCACCAACTAGTGGAGACGGAACCTGGAATCCGGAGGAGCATCGTACACCTGTCGAATGCCAGGGTCGACTCCAAGACATAATACAACCGAAAGCCAGCACTATTCCTAACAGAGATCAGATTATCTCAGGTGACTCTGTGTCTACATGTGTTCTGAGTGTATCACTGTCTGGATGGTGTGAATGATGACATGCTATCTGTCTAAGCATCAGAAAACTATTTTATTTTTGTACCTGTAACATAAATGTAACTATCATAGTTCACCAGTTGAACCACAATTTTCATTTTCTCTTTTATTATTAAAGAGTATTATTGTTTTATACTTTCACCAACGTACTCCACTCGTGATCATTTTGAACGCAAGGTGTGCGCGTGAGTGCGTGAAAGTATTTAAAACAGGGGGCTCCATCAATTGACGAAGGATCACCGACAGATAAACTAGGCATTCGTGTTAGGGCTTCCTACATACACGAGTGTTCTTCACCTTCTGCCTTTGTCTACCAAGTGAATCCCAGTCTCTTCTATCGGGACCATCCCTTTAGACATTCTTGTAACGAGCCATAATTTCTAGAGACTGTCGGCAAACTCTTGGATAGGGATTTCTGTCTATTTCAATAGAAACACCCTAACGGTCGGTGACACCGTTGTCTTCGACCATTCCAACCTGGCCAGCTGGGTTGTGGAGGGTACCGCAAAAGTGAGTCTCCCAGGAATGCTACCTGGTCAAAAAAGCACGCAAAAGCCGGATGTGTTGGCCTACGGGTTTCGGCCGAAGGGCGCATAACAGACACACCGCAATCACATCTGAAAAAACACTCCGGATGAACGCAAAGAAGAAGATATACAACAATAAGAAAGAGACAAACAGCTTTTTTTTTGGTCATGTGATGAGAAGAGAGGCATTGGAGAACATCGTGACAACTGGAAAGATCGAGGGGAAGAGAGGCAGAGGCAGACCACGAGAGATGATGCTGGATGGATTGCGACGGTGGCATGAAGGAATATCAACGGCAGAGTTGATCCAGAATATCAAAGACCGAGATCTTTGGAGAGTCATGAACGCCTACGCAAGTCGGCATGGCACTTGATGATGATAATGAAGACGCCCATTTTGTTTCTTGTAAAGCTCACAATCTACTTCTCTTTTTTTAAATTTTTGATGATTCATTCATTGCCTATCAGAAGAAGAAGGATCTAACATTAAAGAAACTCTTTTCAAATGCAATAATAGGAAATATCTTGAGGGACGTAACATAACGCACCAAATGGAGAAATTGAAAAAGTTGCATAAGAGAAATGCAATTTCACAAGTTGAAGAGGATGCGCCATGACCTCCTGACATTCTATCTCTCAGATTACCTTTCTCAACGGAAGTCACCTCCACAATAAAAATGCCTTCTATCTACTGGATGGAAACGAGACAAATAATCTCCCCGGAATGCAACCCCGGGCTGAACTATAAAAAGAATGATTACACGATTATTAGGCGCTGTGGAGCCGAGATAGCATGTGAAGCTGGGTGACAGGATGCCGGGCTTTGACCTTCTCAACTATGGCATCCAGCTAATGCCAGGTCACACTGCAAGTGACAGAAAAGACAGTGATAACAAACGGTGGATATTATCATAATTCATTTAAAGGGATTGTGGGGTACAATGTGAAATGCACAACCACAAGTAAGTAATGCAAGAGAATACAGTCAATGGAGGAGAGAATACAGACACTGACGCCAATCGGTGACAAAGGCGACTCCTTATTAAGTGGCAAGACAAAATCACAAATACTGAAATATTGAAAAGATCAGGTTGTGTGACGGTGTATTCCATGCTCAGTCTTCATAGACTTAGATGGATAGGACATCTTAGGAAGATGGATGATGGTAGAATACCAAAGGACATCTTTTTGGGTGAATTACAGATGTGCAAGAGATTTCAGGGTCGACCTCTACTACGATACAAAGATGTGTGTTAGCGGGACATGATTGATACAGGCATTGATAACGCACATTGGGAGCAAGTCGCCGCTGAACGTGTTGCATGGAGGGCAAACATCAGAAATGAAATAAAGACAAAGGAGAAAATTATTGCAGATAAGTCACACACCGAGCGTGTGAGACGTAAGATGGTGCATGATGGTGGAAATGACCACGTGTTCACATGCACCCACTGTGAACGGACATTTACAGCGCGAAATGGCCTTATCAGTCACATTCGCTACCGCCATAGGTAAAAGTTATGCCTTTTTAAAGCACAAACTATTGTCTGTCAAGACGGCAAGGTGCCAATGTGTGTGTGTGTGTGTGTGTGTGTGTGTGTGTGTGTGTGTGTGTGTGTGTGTGTGTGTGTGTGTGTGTGTGTGTATATCTCATCTCATCTCATCATGTTCCTCTTGTACCTTGCGGTGTCGAGGTGAAGTATAAACATCGTGAGAGTGCCCGATTATGGGCTTCATATATCGATATTCCCATAGACTCTGCTATTCCCCCCGTCCAACGTTTACGTGGTCGGCCTCTTCCTCTGTTTCCATCTGGTCTGTACATCATTGCTTGTTGTGGTATGCTGTTGACTGGTAACCTACTTGCATGGCCAAACCATTTGACTTGCTGCTTTCTAATAAAATCTAGTGCTGTTTTAACCCCCACATTAGTCCTGATTTCTTCATTTCTGATCTTATCTCTTCTTGATACGTTGAGTATTCTTCTCAGGAACCTCATTTCTGTTGTTGTGATTTTTCTTTTCTCTTTTTCTGTCATTGTCCAGGTTTGGCATTGGTAGCATAGAGTTGGTAGGAAGATTGTGTTGTAAAGTGCTTACCTTAGTAGTTAATGATACATGTTTGTTCTTTAGTATTGGTGCCATTTGTCCACTGAGTTGATTTGCCTTATTGCACCTATTTTCGATCTCGTCTTCTGATCTGCCATTTGATGATATTATACTTCCTAGGTACTTGAAACTCTTTACTTGTTTCAAGGGATGTTCGTTTAGGTGAATTGTTGTTGTTTGTTCTTCTTTATATGTGTATGTGTGTGTGTGTGTGTGTGTGTGTGTGTGCGTGCGTGCGTGCGTGCGTGTAAGAAGACACAGATTATGGTCGTCGCTGGGAAAGAAGGAAATATCACAATGTGATATACGAGTAAATGGGAATATTCTTAAGCATGTAAATCGATACAGTTATCTCGGAACAGTCATAACATCTGATGGGAGATGCCTTGAAGAGATTAGAACAAGAATTGCCATCGAGAAGGTAGCCTTTTTCAAGATGAAAAACATACTGACCAATAAAAAGATATTAATTGAAACGAGAAAAAGAGTGTTGAAGTTCTACATAGAACCTGTGCTTTTGTATGGATGTGAAGCATGGGCAATGAGCAGACAAGCTGAAAAACATCTGATGGCTGTGGAAATGTGGTTTCTGAGGAAATTGCAAAGAATACTATGGACAGACAGAAAAACCAATGAACAAGTCCTTCAAGAAACAAATGAAGATCGTAAACTGATTATAGTCATTAAACGTAGACAGTCAAAACTTTTTGGGCATGTTATGAGAAGAAATTAATTGGAGAACTTGGTGACAACTGGCAAGATCGAAGGGAGGAGACCAGGGGGAAGACCGAGAAGTAAATACCTGGATGGCATGGCCACGTGGCATGGTCGAGACAGGAACACGGAGCTGATCCACGACTCTGGTGTTCGAGTGAGATGGCAAACCATGCTTACCGGCATGGCACATGATGGATGGATATATATTTTTTTTAATTGCGTATCCTTCACAGGACGTTGCAGTCAACACCAGCATTTTAATGCCGTTGTTAATATATTGGCAAGTTTTTACGTTCAGTAGTTTGCCTTTGCTTTCTGAACGACCGGCTCCCATACGGACACGTTAAAACCAGCGAGACACGGTCAGTGGACCTGGAGATCTGCTAACTTGCATTACTTCAGTTTTGGTTGTATTTATATTCATATTGTATCTGCTGCGTGTTAAACTCAGCTTATTTATACGATTTTGCAGTCTTCCCTCGTTGCTGTAAAACACTGCTGTAGGCGGCATTATGCACAGTGTACCTGTGCGGGCTGTTGGATTGCCGAGACTGCTGTCTGTTCCATTGCTCACATTGGGCAGTGAGGAGCATTTTGTGTGGTATTCACTGGCACAGGAACGGAGCAATATGGGGACGACCCGTTGCTGTGATGTTGGAACCACGATTAACTAACTAACTAACTAACTAACTAACTAACTAACTAACTGCTGTACGACACTGGTCGTCTGCAAATAAAAGCTCCTCTATGAGGGGGGATCTGTTGTTTCATCTAAAGTAAAGTAAACATTGTCTTCATCTGTTCTGTTAAGGGCTGCTTCCTTGGATAATTAATTACAGACTTAATTAAATAGCCCGAAATGTTGAACAGCAGCAGCAGTCTTGTCAATCCAGCGAACGCAGGTCAGCATGGCCGAATGGGTAAGATATTCTTAAACATCCGGTGTGCTCATGTTGAGGTAAGCAGTTCAACCTCTACACCGGACAGCTGGACTATAATGTTGACCTGGGGATTGACTTGGAGACGTAAATTACATGTACCTCTGAAGTCGGAGTGGGTTCGCCTGATGGCGAGGGACACTGTTAATATGGAAAGCTAATTCACATGCAAAAATTCAATCCATCACTACTATAAATAGTGTGTGTGGATATTACGTTTGAGTCCACTAGCAACAATGTCTGGTTGATGATGATTCACTGCACATCTAGTCCACTAGCAACAATGTCTGGTTGATGATGATTCACTGCACATCTAGTCCACTAGCAACAATGTCTGGTTGATGATGATTCACTGCACATCTAGTCCACTAGCAACAATGTCTGGTTGATGATGATTCACTGCTCATCTAGTCCACTAGCAACAATGTCTGGTTGATGATGATTCACTGCACATCTAGTCCACTAGCAACAATGTCTGGTTGATGATGATTCACTGCACATCTAGTCCACTAGCAACAATGTCTGGTTGATGATGATTCACTGCACATCTAGGCGCAGCTAATGAACACAGAGAGGGTGCGGGGAGGGGGAGGCGTAGTGGCGCGGTGGCTAGCATGTTTGCTTTACTGTCCGCTTTTCATGGATTCGAATTCATACTGAGGCACATTTGTAAATGTAGCATTCTGTTTGTTGATCGTTCCAACAGCATTCTGTTTGTTGATCGTTTCAGCAGCATTCTGTTTGTTGATCGTTTCAGCAGCACGCTGTTTGTTGATCGTTCCAGCAACCCACTGTTTGTTGATCGTTCCAGCAGCACGCTGTTTGTTGATCGTTCCAGCAGCATTCTGTTTGTTGATCGTTCCTGCAGCACACTATTTGTTGATCGTTCCAGCAACACGCTGTTTGTTGATCGATTCAGCAGCACGCTGTTTTTTGATCGTTCCAGCAACACGCTGTTTGTTGATCGTTCCAGCAACACGCTGTTTGTTGATCGATCCAGCAGCACGCTGTTTGTAAACACGTCACATTCTTCCTCTCATGCGCTCTTACTTGTCAGAGCTAAGCGAGATGCTAGATATATTTGCACTTAGATTATAACTACAGGTTGAGTCCACTTGACGAAAACTTGCAGATAGGAAGAACACGAAAAATGTAAGATACCAATCGAAAATATTATGAGAAAGACAAAATTAAACTGGCCTTTGGGTAATCATGAAGGCGACGGAAAAGAAGAAAGAAGGATAGACATATTTGCAGCTATGCCAATTTTGTATTAATTTATGATGCCGTACCATTATTTCTTGTTGGTGGCCCTGTAGGCAAATGACTATTGTACTGTGTATGAGAAATGTCAGAGATGATATACCCAAGGCATTATATAATGCCTTAGATATTGGTGGTCATGATATACCAGAGATTCGATACGCTGATGACACAGTATTACTATCCACAACACAGAATGATATAGAAAAACTAATAAGCTCAAGCCAAAGGAATAGTGAAAATGACAACTTATATCTTAACATAGCAAAAACAAAGATGATACATACAGATAAAACTAATATAAATGTTAAAATATATGTTAATGTGGGAAAATTGGAGGTGGTGGGGGTGGAGGAAAATTTCGAATATCTTGAATTACCAACAAAGGTGACACAATGAAAGAAATTAAAAGACGAATATCTATTGCTTTTCAAAGACTACAACAACTGAATAAAATGTGGAGTGCGGCAGATAGTACTACAAAAGTTAGATTTTTAAGAGCATGCATCTTTCCCATTGAAACATACGCCCGTGGGACCTGGGCACTTACTAAACAAGCTGAACAGAGCATAAATAACTTTGAATATAAATTTTATAGACGGGCTCTAAAAATATCTTGGATACAGAAAAGAACAAATGCACTCATACAAGAGTTGAATATTGAAGAAGGTTGGTTAATCAATCAATCAATCAATCAATCAATCAATCAGGTGCCGTCTCCGCAATGAAGGTTGGCTGCAATGGATCTCCAACACTGTCTGTCTCTCGCCCTGACTGTACATTCTGTCAGGCTGATGTTCGTCCATCTCTTGATGTTATCCTCCCACTTGTATCGTTGTCTAGCTCTTGCTCGCTTGCCCTCAACCTTACCCTCCAGTATGGTTTTTATAAGAGTATCATGTCTTTTAACGTGGCCAAAATATTTCACTTGTCTCCTCTTTATTTCTCCCATCAACTCTCTTCATTCCCATTTTTTCTAGGACCTCTGCATTTGATTGTTTTTGTTTCCATGAAATTCGACCTATTCGTCTGTATATCCACATCTCCAGGGCTTCTATGCGACTTTCTAGTTGCTTGTTCAATGTCCAGGATTCCGCGCCGTACAGTAGCGTTTGTAGAGTGTGGCACACATGAGACGTGTTCAGGAGACGATAGTGAACATGGCTGGCCATCGTGGAATAGATTGGGACCTCACCATGTAATATCCCAAAGACAGCAATGGTTGGTTACTAAAGACGATAGAACAAAGAAAATTAAAATATTTTGGTTACTTGAAACGTAATAAAAGTTTGGAGAGAACAATCATGGAGGGGTATATGCCCAGAAACAGAAGAATGGGAAGGCTACAGAGAAGATGGGTGCAGGATGTGGCAGATGATCTCCAGATGGGCGTCCCCCGGGCGCGGGGCGTCTTGCTTATGACTAAGACGTTTTCCGGACTGTTGTGATGCGAGCGAAGTTCCGCAGGGGACATGCTACTGAATGATTGAATGAACTATGTGTACTTTTTTGGCTCGCCAGTATTCTCTGAGGATTTTGTCTGATGGGTGTCTTAACATCATACAGTTGCGGAGGCAATAAAAACGAGTTTAAAATACAATTAAACACCAAACACCTGTGCTCTGTTTTACTAATTAAAGTTTGCATACACATGATAACTTTTTATAGTCTTCGGTTACATAAAAGCTATGAAGTTTCTTGTCATAGAACGGTGACATCAAATGGCATAACAATAAGGTCTCATCATTGTTTGCACCGACATACAGTCAGCAACATTGCGTTGTGTCGTTGTCCTAATAGACGTTAGTTTGTAAACTGGAGTATACCTCTCCATAGCACAAAGCCTGGGCTGAATTTAGAGACCATGTGTTGCCCGGGAATCATGGTCCCTCTCTAGTTTACTCAAGAGGAGAGGTAACATCAATACGCCTGGAACAATACAAGCTGCTAAAGCTGCCGGATCAGCAAAGTAATGCTCTAACTGTCTGCCTGTCGGAGCCGCCATCCTAGACCAGTTGCGGACCAAGGTCTGCCCTGTCATGACATTTAGTCTTTAGTTTGCATTTCTTCACACTTGGATAAGGCGTGAAGCCTCCCAATTGCGTCCCTCCTCCAGAAGCCATTGTCACATTGTTTCGTGCCGGGTTTGGTGAGCGCCGTCCAACATTCGGCTTTAACATAAACATATGGTAGCTTAGTCATATCTGACTATGACCCGACGTGTTTAGTGCCTCCGTTATTCACATGTTCTTCATTCTACTAACTTCAGCCGTTGGCTGTCCTCAGTCTAGCTGCAAGTCAATGGAGTCTTCTCTCATTTAGCTTCGTTTTTAGCCTTCGGTCTGCATGACTTTCCAAACACAGGTAGTCGCTAGTTAATCCATGACCGACATTGTTTTTCGGATCACGGAAATAGACATGCACCTCTCCGATGTCCATGTGAAACTCTAGCCAGGTTTTTTCTATAGTGCAAGGTTGCTATAAAACGCCCAGCTTGTTTGTAATGCAAGTGAACATTTGAAGGTTTTATAACAAAAGATGGCATAAAAACGCCAAGGTTTATTTGATCTATCAGAAAGTACACACAGATAAGAAATATTTACTGCGCTTACTATAGTGAGCCTGGGTTTAGTTCAACAGCTAAAGTAATACGTTTAGTAGCACTGTGGCCTTGGCAGTGGGAGTGATACAAGGTTAGATAACAGCACGCAGCCACATACAAGCTACATGGCCATTGCCAGGTTGGAAGGAATAAGCGTTTTTTTTTAATTTTCAACTCTACACATTCACCTTCATTATTGTACGTATTATTAAACATGATTATATGCAACCTGAAGACTAAATGCCATGGCAGGGCAGACCAGGCCATAAACCTGTCGGCAAATGGTCTAGGAACAGGTCTAAAAACTGGTCTAGGAACTGGTCCAGCTTCAACAGGCGGAAGTTAAAACATTGCTTTACTGATCCGGCAGCTTCTGCAGTTTGTCTTGTTTCAGACAGCTTGGTGTTACCTTTCTTCTGGAGTAAACTAGGCAGGCCGAGATAGGGATCACGCTACATTGGCAACACATGGTCTCTACAACTCAGTCCAGGCTTTGTGCTATGGAGATAATATTATGCTTCTTTTAAAGTACAAAGTAACAAACTATCGATGTCAAGATGGCAAGGTGCCAGTATTAAACATAGTTAGAACGATGGAGCTGGTTTCTCGAATGCACATGTTAAATAAAAACTTCTATATATTTCGTTTACAGAGCACAACACAGACTAGTGTGTTAAAGAACGAATAAATAAGAAATTCATGGACTTCAGCAACACACTGGAGGGGCAGGGTGGCAGCTTCTGTGAACATTTAGCATACTTTTGGACTTCAGCAGCGGAATGGAGGACACGATGACAGTAGCTGTGGAAACTGAGCATACCTCTAGAGACTATATTTGGCCATTTTCTATTGATTTAAATGCCACGAAGACAGACTCTCGCTTACTGATCAGTTGTGTGTGGCCTGGACTTCTGTGTAGTTGCGAATGCAGGACTGTGTGTCATGAAATGGGTATGACACTGGAAGCAGTGGAAATGTGGTTTCAGAAGAATGTTGAAAATACCATGGACAGAAAAATGTTCAGAATACCATGGACAGAAGAATGTTGGGAATACCATGGACAGAAGAATGTTGGGAATACCATGGACAGAAGAACGTTGAGAATACAATGGACAGAAGAATGTTGAGAATACCAGTATTCAGTATTTCCAAATTGCGATGAACAGTGATTTAGGACAGATGCAGGTATGGACTGTCAGGTCTTAGTCAGATATGACTGAGCTACCGTATGACAGTAGACGGTACTACCTGCTTTCTGTTAGCGCCGAATGTTGAACGGCGCCCATCAAACCCGACACCCCACATTGTGCCAGTGGCTTCAGGGGAGCAATTGGGAGGGTACAAGCCTGATCTTATTGCGACAAAATGCAACCTAAAGTCTGAATGTCACGGCAGGGCAGACCAGACCCTAAGCCTTGGTCGGCAACTTGTCTAGGATGGAACTGCGACATATCATCTCCGTTAGAGAATTGCTTTGATGATCCGGCAGCTGAATTGGGCTGAATTGTAGAGACCATGTGTTGCCCATGCAGCATGATTTCTCTCTCGGCCTGCTTAGGTTACTCCAGAGAAAAAGTTAACACCACACATGTGGAACAAGACAAGCTGCCGGACCGGTAAAACAATTCTCGAACTGTCCGCCTCGTACAGGGCTAGACTATTGTATATGACACCGTGTCCGGAAACCCCGGGTGGTTTCCCGTGTGAGGTTTGCCACCAGGTACAACCCTAGCTTGCTTGCTTGCTGTAACCCACGTAGCCAGTCAGGCCAGAATTTTGGCTTACATTTACCTCGGTCTCAGCATAATTTACGCTCTGATTGCTGTCTACATAACCAGGCGCCTACCTGGCTGCTCGAGTTCGTCGGTCTGACAAGGGCTGGGTTATTAAATCTGTGTGTTTCTTGTTGAGTGAACACTTGTATTTTACAGATGTACATTTATAACTGCTCCGTGGCGAAGGGTCTGGCGGCAGACCACCTTGCGTTGATTTTTTTTTAAAAATGGTATGGGTGCCGGTCGATCAGAAAGCAATGGCAAACTACTGAACGTAAACTTGCCAAGAAATCGCAACAGCAAAAAAATGCTGGTGTTGACTGCGACGTCCTGTAAAGGATATGCAACTAACTTTTAACATTTATAACTGAAAGCAACGATAGCACAGTGGGTAGAGCGCTCGCCTGCCGATCCAGTGGTCATGTGTTCGGATCCAAGTAGAGACGACTTGTTTGTCAAATTGACCTGGCTCTGAGGTGGGGGAGGGGGGGGGGGGGTAAATACGGCAGGTGGGATATGGAACACATCACTCGTGGAGTGCCGGTCTGTTCATGAAC
Organism: Cepaea hortensis; assembly: GCA_963921405.1. Lineage (NCBI taxonomy): Eukaryota > Metazoa > Mollusca > Gastropoda > Stylommatophora > Helicidae > Cepaea > Cepaea hortensis. Next base: position 83,319,273 of record OY992884.1, on the reverse strand, counting down.
ATATGGACCACATGGCTCGTGGAGTGCCGGTCTGTTCATGAACATATGGACCACATCGCTCGTGGAGTGCCGGTCTGTTCATGAACATATGGACCACATGACTCGTGGAGTGCCGGTCTGTTCATGAACATATGGACCTCGCACTATATACCCAATAACCCAAGACGTGTAACTGTACCTCCCTACATGTACAACCAGCCGTCATGGTAAGATATAACTGTACTTCCCTACATGTACAACCAGCCGTCATGGTAAGATGTAACTGTACCTCCCTACATGTACAACCAGCCGTCATGGTAAGATGTAACTGTACTTCCCTACATGTACAACCAGCCGTCATGGTAAGATGTAACTGTACCTCCCTACATGTACAACCAGCTGTCATGGTAAGATGTAACTGTACCTCCCTACATGTACAACCAGCCGCCATGGTAAGATGTAACTGTACTTCCCAACATGTACAACCAGTCGTCATGGTAAGATGTAACCGTACCTCCCTACATGTACAACTAGCCGCCATGGTAAGATGTAACTGTACCTCCCTACATGTACAACCAGCCGTCATGGTAAGATGTAACTGTACTTCCCTACATGTACAACCAGCCGCCATGGTAAGATGTAACTGTACTTCCCTACATGTACAACCAGCCGCCATGGTAAGATGTAACTGTACTTCCCTACATGTACAACCAGCCGCCATGGTAAGATGTAACTGTACTTCCCTACATGTACAACCAGCCGCCATGGTAAGATGTAACTGTACCTCCCTACATGTACAACCAGCCACCATGGTAAGATGTAACTGTACTTCCCTACATGTACAACCAGCCGCCATGGTAAGATGTAACTGTACTTCCCTACATGTACAACCAGCCGCCATGGTAAGATGTAACTGTACCTCCCTACATGTACAACCAGCCGCCATGGTAAGATGTAACTGTACCTCCCTACATGTACAACAAGCCACCATGGTAAGATGTAACTGTACCTCCCTACATGTACAACCAGCCGCCATGGTAAGATGTAACTGTACTTATCTACATGTACAACCAGCCGTCATGGTAAGATGTAACTGTACTTATCTACATGTACAACCAGCCGTCATGGTAAGATGTAACTGTACCTCCCTACATGTACAACCAGCCGCCATGGTAAGATGTAACTGTACTTCCCTACATGTACAACCAGTCGTCATGGTAAGATGTAACTGTACCTCCCTACATGTACAACCAGCCGTCATGGTAAGATGTAACTGTACCTCCCTACATGTACAACCAGCCGCCATGGTAAGATGTAACTGTACCTCCCTACATGTACAACCAGCCGTCATGGTAAGATGTAACTGTACTTCCCTACATGTACAACCAGCCGTCATGGTAAGATGTAACTGTACTTCCCTACATGTACAACCAGCCGCCATGGTAAGATGTAACTGTACTTCCCTACATGTACAACCAGCCGCCATGGAAAGATGTAACTGTACCTCCCTACATGTACAACCAGCCGTCATGGTAAGATGTAACTGTACCTCCCTACATGTACAAACAGCCGTCATGGTAAGATGTAACTGTACCTCCCTACATGTACAACCAGCCGTCATGGTAAGATGTAACTGTACTTCCCTACATGTACAACCAGCCGCCATGGTAAGATGTAACTGTACTTCCCTACATGTACAACCAGCCGCCATGGTAAGATGTAACTGTACTTCCCTACATGTACAACCAGCCGCCATCGTAAGATGTAACTGTACTTCCCTACATGTACAACCAGCCGCCATCGTAAGATGTAACTGTACTTCCCTACATGTACAACCAGCCGCCATGGTAAGATGTAACTGTACTTCCCTACATGTACAACCAGCCGCCATGGTAAGATGTAACTGTACTTCCCTACATGTACAACCAGCCGCCATGGTAAGATGTAACTGTACCTCCCTACATGTACAACCAGCCGCCATGGTAAGATGTAACTGTACCTCCCTACATGTACAACCAGCCGCCATGGTAAGATGTAACTGTACCTCCCTACATGTACAACCAGCCGCCATGGTAAGATGTAACTGTACTTCCCTACATGTACAACCAGCCGCCATGGTAAGATGTAACTGTACTTCCCTACATGTACAACCAGCCGTCATGGTAAGATGTAACTGTACTTCCCTACATGTACAACCAGCCGCCATGGTAAGATGTAACTGTACTTCCCTACATGTACAACCAGCCGCCATGGTAAGATGTAAATGTACTTCCCTACATGTACAACCAGCCGCCATGGTAAGATGTAACTGTACTTCCCTACATGTACAACCAGCCGTCATGGTAAGATGTAACTGTACTTCCCTACATGTACAACCAGCCGTCATGGTAAGATGTAACTGTACCTCCCTACATGTACAACCAGCCGTCATGGTAAGATGTAACTGTACCTCCCTACATGTACAACCAGCCGTCATGGTAAGATGTAACTGTACCTCCCTACATGTACAACCAGCCGCCATGGTAAGATGTAACTGTACCTCCTTACATGTACAACCAGCCGCCATGGTAAGATGTAACTGTACTTCCTTACATGTACAACCAGCCGTCATGGTAAGATGTAACTGTACCTCCCTACATGTACAACCAGTCGTCATGGTAAGATGTAACTGTACCTCCCTACATGTACAACCAGTCGTCATGGTAAGATGTAACTGTACCTCCCTACATGTACAACCAGCCGCCATGGTAAGATGTAACTGTACCTCCCTACATGTACAACCAGCCGCCATGGTAAGATGTAACTGTACCTCCCTACATGTACAACCAGCCGCCATGGTAAGATGTAACTGTACCTCCCTACATGTACAACCAGCCGCCATGGTAAGATGTAACTGTACCTCCCTACATGTACAACCAGCCGCCATGGTAAGATGTAACTGTACCTCCCTACATGTACAACCAGCCGTCATGGTAAGATGTAACTGTACCTCCCTACATGTACAACCAGCCGCCATGGTAAGATGTAACTGTACCTCCCTACATGTACAACCAGCCGCCATGGTAAGATGTAACTGTACCTCCCTACATGTACAACCAGCCGCCATGGTAAGATGTAACTGTACCTCCCTACATGTACAACCAGCCGTCATGGTAAGATGTAACTGTACCTCCCTAGATGTACAACCAGCCGTCATGGTAAGATGTAACTGTACCTCCCTAGATGTACAACCAGCCGTCATGGTAAGATGTAACTGTACCTCCCTACATGTACAACCAGTCGTCATGGTAAGATGTAACTGTACCTCCCTAGATGTACACCAGCCGTCATGGTAAGATGTAACTGTACCTCCCTACATGTACAACCAGCCGCCATGGTAAGATGTAACTGTACCTCCCTACATGTACAACCAGCCGTCATGGTAAGATGTAACTGTACCTCCCTACATGTACAACCAGCCGCCATGGTAAGATGTAACTGTACCTCCCTAGATGTACAACCAGCCGTCATGGTAAGATGTAACTGTACCTCCCTAGATGTACAACCAGCCGCCATGGTAAGATGTAACTGTACCTCCCTACATGTACAACCAGCCGCCATGGTAAGATGTAACTGTACTTCCCTACATGTACAACCAGCCGTCATGGTAAGATGTAACTGTACTTCCCTACATGTACAACCAGCCGTCATGGTAAGATGTAACTGTACTTCCCTACATGTACAACCAGCCGTCATGGTAAGATGTAACTGTACCTCCCTACATGTACAACCAGCCGCCATGGTAAGATGTAACTGTACCTCCCTACATGTACAACCAGCCGTCATGGTAAGATGTAACTGTACTTCCCTACATGTACAACCAGCCGTCATGGTAAGATGTAACTGTACTTCCCTACATGTACAACCAGCCGTCATGGTAAGATGTAACTGTACCTCCCTACATGTACAACCAGCCGTCATGGTAAGATGTAACTGTACCTCCCTACATGTACAACCAGCCGTCATGGTAAGATGTAACTGTACCTCCCTACATGTACAACCAGCCGCCATGGTAAGATGTAACTGTACCTCCCTACATGTACAACCAGCCGCCATGGTAAGATGTAACTGTACCTCCCTACATGTACAACCAGCCGCCATGGTAAGATGTAACTGTACCTCCCTACATGTACAACCAACCGCCATGGTAAGATGTAACTGTACCTCCCTACATGTACAACCAGCCGTCATGGTAAGATGTAACTGTACCTCCCTACATGTACAACCAGCCGCCATGGTAAGATGTAACAGTACCTCCCTACATGTACAACCAGCCGCCATGGTAAGATGTAACTGTACCTCCCTACATGTACAATCAGCCGCCATGGTAAGATGTAACTGTACTTCCCTACATGTACAACCAGCCGTCATGGTAAGATGTAACTGTACCTCCCTACATGTACAACCAGCCGTCATGGTAAGATGTAACTGTACCTCCCTAGATGTACAACCAGCCGCCATGGTAAGATGTAACTGTACATCCCTAGATGTACAACCAGCCGTCATGGTAAGATGTAACTGTACCTCCCTAGATGTACAACCAGCCGCCATGGTAAGATGTAACTGTACCTCCCTACATGTACAACCAGCTGTCATGGTAAAATGTAACTGTACCTCCCTACATGTACAACCAGCCGCCATGGTAAGATGTAACTGTACTTCCCTACATGTACAACCAGCCGCCATGGTAAGATGTAACTGTACCTCCCTACATGTACAACCAGCCGTCATGGTAAGATGTAACTGTACTTCCCTACATGTACAACCAGCCGCCATGGTAAGATGTAACTGTACCTCCCTACATGTACAACCAGCCGTCATGGTAAGATGTAACTGTACTTCCCTACATGTACAACCAGCCGTCATGGTAAGAACACAAGAGATGCAGACATAGATCCAGCCACTCCAGTTTGATCACCAGGATTTCAATTATAACACTAATCGATGATGATGATCAGGCGGAGTAGCGGCTGGTTTGATTGCAAAGTAAAATGTAGTTAGGTAGATATGGGGTGGGGGAGGAGTAGGAAAACAGATATGAGGCTACAGGGGTGAGGTATAGGGCTCTTATCTGGTATGAAAACATGTTATTTATGCAGTGGAAGTCAGCAGATGAGATCGGAAAATAAAAACACAGACAGGAAAGTTAAAATAAATTATATTGAAGCGAGATAAAATATCATCTGAAAACAGACAGACAGACAGACAGACAGACAGACAGACAGACAGACAGACAGACCGACCGACCGACCGACCGACCGACCGACAGACAGACAGACAGACAGACAGATAGACAGACAGGCAGGCAGGCAGGCAGGAAACATCATGAGAGAAATTGATAGCCTAACAATTCAAACAACTTCATGAGAGAAAGAGATAACCTAACAATTCAAACAACATCATGAGAGAAAGTGATAACCCAACAATCCAAACATCATGAGAGAAAGAGATAACCTAACAACTCTAATAACTTCATGACAAAAAAGGGATAATCTGGCAAACGCAAGTAAATTGAAACTGACATCTCCCGTTGATTGAAATTAATTTACTCGCGTATTGATCAATGAACCGCGCTGCAACAACAGCATTGTTATTTAGACTCTCATCAATAAACAATGGTTTCTGTCTTCTGTGAGCATGTGATGAGTCAGTGCACATTGAGTGATCAATGTTTCCATATGTGTCTGTAAGCAGGAAGCACTGGCCCGGTGATTAAGGAATTTGCTCTCAAACACACACACACGCGCGTGCGCGCGCACACACACACACGCGCCATATTTGAAAAGACATGACATCCCTCAGAGAGACAGGACGATTTGACGAATCAAGTGATAACTGTGAATATGCAACCTTGACCAGACTGCAAGAGCATCCAGTCCAAAGGTGTGAAGCCAGACAAAAGCGCCATGCAAGAGGACACAGAAAAAAGTCAACCACCATAGATTGATTGATTGATTGATTAATTGATCTAGGAACCGACATCACAGCATTCGGGACATTCCCATAAGCGCTCCGTCCCCATCCTCAGCAACCAGCGAAGAGAACAGAACAGGTGTCATTGACCGCCACACCGGAGATATTGAGGAGGGGATCCGAGAACTCATGGATAGAACGGATCAATGTGCAGTGTGGATAATGTGACGACTAATTAAGCATCGCTAGGAAACATTACTGGGTAGGGGTTCTAGCCTCGAGAATAATATACTACTAATGGCACCTGGCCGTTTTGACAGGCGATAGTTTGCTACATTTTACTACAAAACTAGCACAAACCCCGGTGCAGAATTGTAGAGACCATGTGTTGCCCATGCAGCATGATCCCTCTCCGCCGTCGAAGCTTCGATCCTACACCAGTTGCCAACCAAGACGTAAGGCCTGGTCTGCCCTGCCACGGCATTTAATCTTTAATTTGCATTTTCTCACACCAGGATAATGACTGTACCATCCCAATTATGCCCCTCCGCCCGAAGCCATTGGCACAACGTAGGGTGTCTGGTTTGGTAACCACTACATTAACATAGCTAGTAAACCCTCGAGATTACAAAGAATGCATATCTATTGGGTGTTGACACAACCGATCCAGATGTGGACATTATGTGGGGGATCTCGTGTGTCAGGCGGCCTTTATACCGGAAGCCAAGAAAACATCTTATATATGCCGGTCTCCATGGCAAAGGTGTTACGGGCGCGATTCGTAAGCCCGCTTACCCACGTTCGACACACAGCGGTAACCGATTTGGCAACAGACCACGTTGCGCTGGGTTTTAACGAATTGGTATTGGAGCCGGTCGTTCAGAAAGCAATAGCAGACCAGGCAAAGACATCAATAACAGCAGTAAATGCTGGTTTTGACAACGATGTCCTGTAAAAAGGATATGGAAAAAATATGTGCGCGCGTGCGTGCGTGCGTGCGTGCCCGCCTCCGTGTTTTCGTGTGTGTGTGTGTGTGTGTGTGTGTGTGTGTGTGTGTGTGTGTGTGTGTGTGTGTGTGTGTGTGTGTGTGTGTGTGTGTGGTTGCATATCTTCTTCTTCTTCTTCTTCTTCAGCGTTCCGAGCCATTGAGGTTCTTTGCTGCAAATACAATCCGTCTCCATTCGTCTCTCTGGTGGACCTTCTCTTTCCAGTCGTTAAATCCAAGGCTTGTAGGTCTGAGTGGTTGCATATATATATATATATATATATATATATATATATATTTTTTTTCCCCGCGTTTCCATCCTGTTTCAGGATATGCGGTCAACATCAGCATCTTTCAGCTGTATGTTGATTCCTAGGCTAGATTACGCTCATCAGCACGCCACGACTTTCTGAGCGACAGGCTCCATATTCTCATAAGTCACTGACGCGACTCGAACCACTTTTAATTCTCGTGCGCTCACGTCAACCACGAGAGTATTCGGGATTAACGGAGAAAGCAGCTAACCCCTCGGCCAGGGGGCCAGGTGTATATATATATCCTTGCCTTCTTGACAGACAATAGTTTGTTACATTTTGCTTCAAAAAGGCATAACACCCTAAAACCTATGTCGGTAGCGAATGTGACTAATCAGACCAAATCGTGCTGTAAATGTTCATACCCAATGGTTGCATGTGAAACCATGGTCATTTCCACCATCACGCACTATCTTACGTTTCACCCGCTCAGTGGTTGATCTGTCTGCAATCATTTTCTCATTTGTCTTTATTTAATTTCAGATCTTTGGCCTCCATGCAACACGATCATTGGCAACTTGCTCCCAATGTGCAATATCAATGCTTGTATCCATCATGTCCCGCTTACATATATCTTTGTATCGTAATAGAGGCCGACTGTCACATGACCGGCAGTAGGTTCTGCCTCGTGGCCAGTTCTGACACGGGAGAGCACCGCGCTATTTCTAGCCGGAAGGGAATTCCGCTGTCTGGACTGTTCTCCAACAACATCGAAGCTCTTTTCTGGGGGATTCTCTTGACCCCGGAGCGAGCTCAACTTCCCGAAATTGCGTCTCATGTAATTGGGGTATGCTTCTCCCGAGAAAGTCGCTTGTCTTGCTGTAAGCGAAGTTATCCCTCTCCGGAGAAATACCCCAAGGTCGTCGGTTAACATTCGCCAGTTGTATGTTTGGGTCTCCACTGAACGACGCCGGGCGAACGGCTAGTGGTGTATTCATAGAATTCAAAGATTCTCTACATGTACCAGAGCCCCGTTGGACCAGAAGTGTTCATGTCTGAAGGTAAATTAATTTACTATTACTTTCTTACCGCGCGTCGAAGAGAGTAAGCGATCACAACCGCCTGTGAAGATGATAAGCTGTGCGTAGCGCGAAGTTAGGTCATGCATATTAATTAGGCATTATCGATCGAAGACAGCTAAATTGGGGCGAGTAATAGTTTGCCTTAAAATTCATTGTTAAAGCGGCACACTTCCACCTCCAACTGGTTGTTTTCAAATTAAATGGGGATATGATAGGCCCGTGGGCTTATGCACGTTTAAAAGAGCTATGCATGACCTAGCTTTCGAAATCGTTGGTTCAAAGAGCGTTGCATATTTCCTCGGCGCAAGTGGGACGAGGTGTTGTTGTTTGTTGCCGACGAAAGGAGTCAAGGGTGAATCGAACGCTGTAGTGAAGGGAGGCGGATGAGAAGCAGTTCGACGGTGTTAATATTGTCGATATCGAACCGTGATACCGAGATAGGTCGAAAGGAAACATTAGCCGAGTCGCATATCGGAGGTGTACACTCGACAATAGCGAGGGTGTGTCACAGGGGTTTCGGACGGAGTATTGATCTATCTTTTCTACTCTCCTCTACTGGTCCTTAAGCTATCATTCCCCTATCAATGGGGAACTATCCTTCTCCACAATGGAAAAAGAAGGGGATGCAGATATACAGGGGCAGACTGCTTTCTACAAATAAACACACGGATCCCAGCGGGTCCGCTATAAAGTCACGCCACTAAACCAGGGTGACCAAACGGGAATATACTGATCGCCTTATACTTGGGAACAAACCCAGGTATTTCGTCTACACTTGTCCTGCGAACTAAAAGGGGGATGGACTACCGTAGCTGCATGCCACTCGATCACTAATGAGGGTAAGAGCCACCTATGAGATAGCGTTTCTCCAATATCTGGGAGTGAGAACCCAGAGAGAGAAACTGACTCGAGTGTGATAACGAAGAGGAGTCGTCAGGAAGACGAGTCCCCTGCCAGAGCCACAACGTCTTACGCAGATCCCTACCCTCTGAAGCGATGAATGTAAGGAGTGAGAAAGACGGAGTGTTGTACAGGTGAGTTACAGCGGACACCTGTGACGGAGAGACTGGACCTATCCGAGCTGCCACCCAGGTCTTCACAGACGAAGCTGTTCCAGGGGCTGCCTGACGGATGAAGGTCCCAGGTTCACCACTGTCTGCACTCTTTCACAGATGACAATGATCACGTGAACATATTTGATATGTAACCTAGGCTGAGGGCGTAGTGACTTTTCTTTAGTTAATCACTACAGGCTGTGGCAGGTTACTTTCACTCGGTTTTCTCATTGCAGTACCTACCTTCAAGTGTGCCGAGAAGAGATCTTAGCCCCGGCATACGACGGAGGAACATGGCAAACTCAGGAGGTGTAAATGCGCGATCTCTCCAGCGTTGGAGCAGCGCCTGACTTCAGCCTGAAACGTTCCCGTCGACAACTCTATCGGCCGGCCCGTAGATTCTCAAAGTACCAGATACTTACGCACAATTGGCCACTTCATTCCTGCACTGCTATACCAGGTAAAAGATGGCATATTCATTGCCTTATCAGGCCACTGAGGCGCATATAGACTTTGCTAAGGACTCATATTCAGTCCACAGAGACTTTGTCAAGGAGTTGAGCTGTGAAGCTCAAACGATTGCATCTCGTGTCTGAACTTATGTGATACACCTGACCCGGTCATTACCTTGGTCAGTCCAGTGACTTTCAGTGACATCGGGTTTGTGAACTGTTAGCATGGGCAACTTGAACAATGTGTCCAGATTCTTATGAACTTTTCTGTCACCGACATCGAATACCTAGAAGGGTTTATGATAGTGGGTGCCAGAACCTGAGCTTGTTTCCAGAGAAGTCGACAACCAGTGTCATTCAGCCATTCCGGACGTGTCGAGGGAGGATCGGCCAATATCCGGTGAGGCGACTGCTACAGCTGACCGTGACGACTAGACAAGTGCCGCCCGAGGATGAAACTCGGATCCTAAACTTTGTCTGTCTATCTCTGATACTCTATACCTCACTCTAGAACTGCTCTCTACTTCACTATTATAAATAATACAATGTTGCATTATTATCTTGATGACACCAGAGTTGAGTTATGTCGTCGGATGTAAAATGGTCTACTGTCTCCAATTATATATATATTCAACTGCTAGTTTAAAACATGAAAGATATAATATTTTTAGTTAGTTGCATATCCTTTGATGAACGTCGCAATCAACCCCATAATCTTTGGTTGTTTGTGATCTCTTGGCAAGGTAACGTTCATTAGTTCGCCATAGCTTTCTGAATGATCGGTATTCATACCATTGTATGAAAACCAACACTAGGCAGTCTGCCGCCAAATCGACCGTAGCT
>OY992884.1:83221171-83303671 GCA_963921405.1 Cepaea hortensis | reverse complement strand
ATGTTCTTATGTAGTTTTTTGATTTCTTGATTGAATTCGTCTTTAACCATATTTTCCTGAAGCCTCCTATAATTGATGACATGTGTTGTTACCTTTTTGTTTCTTACTTTCCTCTATGTTGGAATATTTTTTTAAATTATGACTGGTTTGTGATCAGTATCAACGTCTGTATTTGGGAGTGCTCTTGAATCTAATAGTAGTCCTCTGTCTGATTTCCTAAGTAGAATAAAGTCAGTTTGAGATGCTTGGTCTATGTCATTCCACTTATACCAGGTCTTGGTATGGCTACGACGTTGTTGAAAAAAACTATTTGCTATTATTAGTCCGTGTTCGGAGCATATGTTGAGTAGACGTTGACCATTGCTGTTACAATCAATCTCTGTGTCGCTGAATGGCCCCATGCATTCATTCCACGGTGTTCTTCGTGTGCCTATTCTTCCGTTAAAATCACCCATTACAATAAGTTCATCTGTCTTCCTGACATTATTTAACGTGTCTGCAAGTTTATCAAAATACTCGTCTTTGTCTTCATCGCAGTAAGTGTCGTTACATGGGGCGTATGTTTGGCCAAGATTTTTGATATTTGGTTAACAAAGTTTCCTTCTTTTCATAAGTTCGGGTGAAATGTGGTCAAACTTTTCAAGTCTGAACAACAAAATTTCCCACTTTTCATAAGTTTGGGTGACAGTTGGCCAAACTTTTCACTTTTTGGTTAACAAATTTTCCTACTTTTCACATTTTTGACTGAGATTTTTATAAGTTTGGTTTGAAATTTGGCTAACCTTTTCACTTTTGGTTAACAAATTTTCCTACTTTTCATAAGCTTGGGTGAGCTTTTCATAAGTCTGGATGAAAATGTAGCCAAAATTTTTCCCCTTTGGCTAACAAATTTTATTACTTGACCAAGATTTTTGCCCTTTGGTTAACAAAGTTTCCTACTTTTCATAAGTTTGGGTGAAATTTGGTCAAACTTTTCACATCTGGAGAATAAAATTTCCTACTTTTCATAAGTTTGGGTGAAATTTGGCCAAACTTTTCACGTTTGGTTAACAAATTTTCCTACTTTTTATGTTTGACTGGGCTTTTTATAAGTTTGGTTTGAAATTTGGCTAACCTTTTCACATTTGGTTAACAAATATTCCTACTTTTCATAAGTTTGACTGAGATTTTTATTAGTTTGGTTGAAATGTGACCAAAATGTTTCACTTTGGTTACCAAATTTTCCTACTTTCATAAGTTTGAGTGAGCTCTTTTTTTTAAAATAAGTCTGGTTGAAATGTAGCCAAAAATTTTCCCATTTGGCTAACAAATTTTATTACTTGACCAAGATTTTTGCCCTTCATTCTCTCACCACATGACAACTATATACACCTTAAACACTAAATATTCAACAACCAAGACGTAATTATAATCTATATACCTGTTTATTTTACAGTATTTCAATGAATTTTACAGTATTTCAGTACATTTTACAAGAATAAAAAAAATTAATAATGTCATTACACGAAATGGGCGATGTGCTATGAGCTGGTATACCTAGTATCATCACAGCATTTTATTTTCACACACAGAGCTATACACATTGTATGTTGTTTCTGGGTTTCTTCACACCATTGTCTGAGTAGGTTGGTTTTTCCAGCTGGTAGCCTGATATGTATATGTCACTTGGCATGTAGTCATAAGGCTGGTCTCCTGATTGATGGGCTGACATCTGAGTATTGTAGACAACAGGGACATCAATCATCTGTGTGTCGGGCTCATCAAACATCTGGCTATTGGGCTCTTCACATATCTGGATACCGGGGTCTTCACACATCTGACTGTAGCTGGGTTGATAACTGGTGGTATAGTATGCGTCTACTAGGTGGCATCGTTTAGTACCCTGTTTGACTTGAGTACTGTCCTGAGTGTGTTGGACTTGACTGCTTCGGTTGGTGTCTTGTTGCATATCAAACAGCTGGCTATTGGGCTCATCACACATCTGGTTGCTGGGGTCATCACACATCTGACTGTAGCTGGGTTAAAAACTGGCGGAATAGTATGCGTCTACTTGGTGGTTTCGGTTAGTTCCTTGTTTAACTTGAGCACTGACTTGAGTGTTTTGGACTTGATGGCTTCTGGTAGTGCCTTGTTTGACATGAGTATTGACTTGAATGTTTTGGTTACTGACTTGCTTGTCTCTGTTAGTACCTTGTTTGATTTCGTTACTGGTTTGGTTAACTTGGTTGAGTCTGTCAAAGTCAGCTGGGATCTCGCGATGCATGGCGATCATCTGTTCATATTCTTGCCGAGTACGTGTCATTCCAATATTAGTCGGGAACTTCTTGTCGGATTCACCGTAAAATCTTCGGATGTGTAACGTGCTCGTTCCTCTGTAGGATGAGACAAACACGACCACCTCCCACTGGTCTAATAGTCTCACCACTACGAGTCATGTAGACCCAGTTAGCAGGCACAGTCTTGAGGTCTGTAGTCATCTTCTGATCACAATGGTTGAGTGTTACCAGCCTCGGGTTTATATACTAGTTTTTGAGCCACGCGTAACACCGGTTTCATCCAGTTCCTTAGGTCAAGCGGTTCAGATTATGCTGTCCGTATGGCGCTACTAAGCGTTCTACTACCCGCTCGTTGACCCGATGTATGTTTAAGCTGGGTTGGGGAATGCGGGTCATGCTCGCCCCATGACCTCTCAACATGATGAAATAGATATCGTAGCGGGCGCCGTGTTACTTGCGTTGTAGTCACTGTGAGCTACAGTCTGTGAAGCCAGAATAACAGTGCTATACATATACAGTCTCCTCACACCCACTATAGTTTTCTTCATATTGAGGACTGGTCAGCTATTGAAGACATGAAAGTAAGCATCTTGTTTTTATGTAGGTGTTTTAATACTCATATGGCTTGTCTCTTCAGATATATGCGTCTAGCACCATATATCCCTTGTATTATACTAGTATTGTCAGGTTAACCATATGCCTACTTGGAGAAATACAACGAAAATGTGAAAGATACTCATCTGAGTGTCGGGTACATCATGTCTTCGGACAGTCTGTGGTTTCGACGTAAGGCCACGTATTTCACCATATTCTAGGTCTGATCTCTTCCGAAGTCGAAAATGTAACGTCAGCACTGAAGTCCCGGTAGTGAATGAGATCTTTGTGCCCGTATCAGTGGTTAGAAGTATTTTCACCATGTTGAAGGAGTAGCGACTCAGCGGTATGTAGTGAGGTTTGTCGTAGGCGCGAAACACTGAGGTCGAGCGCTGATTCATGATAGGAACCGTCCTTAGTAGTGGGACTATGACGTCTCCGACTGATCTCGCCGCATGAGATCGCAGTAGACATAGACATTTTGCAGGTCGTTATTCAGGTCTATCGCCCCTTCACCTTCAATTGTATCTAGTATCTCTTGCAACTTCTCACTAAATGTAATAGAGGCCTCGGGTTCGAGTATTTTCACGATGACTTTCTTTGATGCCTAGTCGAACTGGAATAGGACACAGAGTTGATCGTCCACCATCCGATCATTCATTAGTCGATTCAGTGCAGCTATAAACGCATCTGGTGAACTGTACAGGCCCGGGGGACACGCCTTTCTTATCACTCTACCGTTTGGTGGGGTGTATCTTAGCCATACTTCATTCTCTAGCACATTGCAGTAGTAGTTGGGGAATTTAATTTCGGCCAGACTCACTTCGAAATGTTGACTCACCTCAATAGTGTGCGGTAACTTGACGAAATAGTGACCTGGTGTGTTCTTGGGAAACATGTTCGGTGAAGCATTACTCGGTAATGTCACGTAGAAGCTCATATTTTAGGGTTTGGTAGCATATAACCCAGACAGATGCTTAGAAGAGCGGTCCACAACTTGCCCTCGACCGCGTCGACGTTGTCTCGAGACAGATTAAATAGTGATACGCCAATGACTGTGTATATAACGACCAGTTGACAGAAGAAGACAATCTCTAGTCACGGTACTCACCGACCACACATCCACCAGAACGAATTTCTTTCCCCCTCTTGGCTATTTTGTGGGTTAGTTTCCACGACCTACTGGGTCATTATACTCGTGTCTCGGTTGTATCATTTGTTGCTATTGGCAAATGCAAAAATCAGTGCTCGAGAAGCTCGTTGTGGGACATTGTCGGTTCTAAGGACACTACTTTCTGAACTTAATAGTAGGCATAAGGTCATCACACAATGGTTGTTATCCCACTGTGGAGTACCCGGACACACCAGCGCTGCTCGAGTGGTTACGGAAGGAGTGCAATAAGATAAGTCTGATCCACCCATTACATACCACCAAAAGAAATGAATGACGAAGGCAGCCAGAAAGCCACAGTACTTGCTCAAGGTGACTACCATGTTATGGACAGATCAGGACAAGTCATTATTCTGCATCTCAGACTAGGCCACATGTATACAAATATTTAGGCTTAATGAATCAGCCATGCGCATGTGTTGATTGGTGTCGCAGCCAGCAGAGCACATACTCCAGTTATATGCGATTAGCACCATATATCTCTTTATTACATACACACAAACACACACACGGATGTACACACACACACGCATGTACACACACATGACATGGCTGCCGTTCGTTCAAAATGACAATTGCAAACTTGCCCCAGGAAGCCTGAAGCTCCACAGAATGTTGAGGGTGACTGCGATGTCCTGTAATTGATAGCGCACACACACACACACACACACACACACACACACACACACACACATGTACATACACACACACATGCACATGACACGGCTGTCGTTCGTTCAAAATGACAATTGCAAACTTGTCCCAGGAAGCCTGAAGCTACACATAATGCTGAGGGTGACTGCGATGTCCTGTAATTGATAGCACACACACGCGCATTTACACACACACATACACACACACGCGCGCACACATGACACGGCTGTCGTTCGTTCAAAATGACAATTGCAAACTTGCCCCAGGAAGCCTGACGCTCCACAGAATGCTGAAGTTGACTGCGTTGTCCTGTAATTGATAACACGCACACGCACACACACACACACACACACACACACACACACACATGTACACACACTCAAACACGCGCGCGCACGTGACACGGTTGTCGTTCGTTAAAAATGACAATTGCAAACATGCCCCAGGAAGCCTGAAGCTCCACAGAATGCTGAGGTTGACTGCGATGTCCTGTAATTGATAGCACACACACGCGCGCGCACGCACACACATGCACACACACACGCGCGCGCACGCACACACACACAGACGCGTGCGCATATCCCGCGTGACTAAGTCATCCAGGCACCTACGTCTATATGCCTTACTCACTGGGACAACCTACATGCAGCTATAGAAATAAATACAGATATAAATAAATACATAAATACATACAACATATCTATTTATATTTAATATTTCAAACCATTTGTGTAACGGCTTCACATAGCTATATTTGAGAATAGCTTATTTTTCCTGCGCAAATATTCCCTTCACAGCCCCGGCTGTACCACGTTAGCTCATCTCTACCTGGAGATAAGCATTGAAGTCCGTTGACGTTAATTGAAAATCCCCTAGGCGTTCTGGCTGACCGTTATCAGATAATCTCGTACGGCGGTCGCTGGCAGGAGAGGCTAGGTCAAGCACAAGGGGAAACAACCTTTTCCAAGAGAAACGAATCGTCTCCCTTTGGTTACTTGTTTATTCTGTTTATTAAGGGGACATTATTTGTTTAATTTAATTACATATTTTTATGATTATCTTAGCAAGTTACGCCTTAAATTAATTGAGAATAGTAGTTTTTTATTGACATAACTATTCTCCGGTATACATACCAGAAATTTAATCGTTTATTATGTTTTTTAGGATTAATTTTTTAATAATATTGTATGCCCGTCTAGTATATTTTTAAACCAGATTTTCACCAATCGCTTAATGTTGATACATGGGTCGGGTCACCCGCCGAATTAGCTATCAGCGTGCAAAAGTTTATTCATGCGGTCATTCCTTGACCTACTCGGGGTAACTCGAGTGATGGAATAAATCATTTTTCCAATCTGTCATATGGAATTCGATCTCCTCATAGAAGGGGGTCGATATCTACATGACTGGGGTTCGATTACACCACGTGACCAATCATCCACCTCCGAGGTGCCCTGGTCGGTTCGGGTCGTTCCGGTTCGCGTGACGACGCCCGATCCGGTTCGCGCCGACGTCCGGTTCACGTGACGACGTCCGGTTCGCCCGCTCGCCCGCCCGCCTGCCCGGGACCGGACCGGATGTAGTCATCAGGACAACCGGAAGTAGTCACCCAGACCCAAGAAAATACCAGCCAATTTTTCAAAAATTAGGTCCGAAATGGATCCGGTTTGTGATGTCATCAATATGGATCCATACCCTTCGTATAGTTAAAAAATGACGTCATCAGATTGATCCGGATCCATATTTAAGCTTTAGTTACAACGTCCCTTACTACTGTGATGAAGAAATGCAATATTTTTACGATGAAGTAGATATGGCGATGTCTCAAATTAAATCGCAAGAAATAAAACTAATACTAGGTGATTTTAATGCAAAAGTAGGAAAGGAAATATGGAGGATGTAGTGGGAAATTACAGATTTCAAAACCAATGCGCAAATAAGACACGAGACTAAGCAAGATACTGTATCAAATTTTTATAAGAAAACGCCGTTGGAACTACATCGGCCATGTACTCAGAATGGACAAGACAAGACTCCCCTACCAAGCCCTCATATGGTCACCAGTAGGGAAAAGAAAACGGGGAAGACCAAGAGAGACTCTGAGTAGAACCATCATCAGAGAAGGCTCATTCAACGGCCAAATGAACATCCAAGATCTACAACAGGTAGCAGCGAACCGCCAGACATGGAGAGACATGACTTCTGCCCTATGCGCCGACTTAGGCTCAAGAGGAAAGACTAACTGACTAACTAATTGGGAAATTAGAGTTTATGTACCAAAAATGAAAGAGGAGAGCAACTAATAGAATCAATGATATGATAATTGGAAACACCCGGTTTAAACACAATAAAACATTACTTTACACATGGGAAAGCCCTGATAAGAAAATACTCAACCAAATTGACCACATACTTATTAATAAAAGGTTTAGAAATGCGTTAATTAATGTAAAGACAATGCCAGGTGCTGACTGTAATAGTGATCATGTACCACTATGTGGACTAATAAAAGTAAGACTGAAGAGAGGAAACAACGTGGTTAAGAACATGAGACTTAATAAAGAGGTTTTGAAGATGGATACAAACATTCAAGAACAATACAGTGTGACTGTGAAAAATAGGTACAATGCAATAACTAAAATACAGAGTGTAAACGAACAATGGGAAATGTTAAGAGACTCCATTCATCAAACGAGCAAAGAAATATTATACCAGAGAGAAGCCAAAAAGCTAAGAAAAATGGATGACCGAGGAAATCTTAAAGTTAATGGCCAAAATAAAACACAGTAAACATGTCACAAAAGAATATGATAAGATAAATAAAGACATAAGAGATAATAGTGTGAAGGCAAAAGAAAGGTGGTTAAACGAGCAGTGCAAGAAAACTGAATTAAACTAATTGGGACCTTTCCGTCTTGACAGACGATAGTTTGGTACATTGTGCTTCAAAAAGACTTAATAACTACGAGCCGTGGCGGTGGCGAGTGTGGCTGATGAGGTAAATTCGTGCTGTAAATGTTTTTCCACAGTGGATGCGTGTGAAAACATGGTCATTTCCACCATCATCCCAATCTTACGTCTCTCACGCTCTGTGTGTGCTTTATCTGCAATCATTTTCACCTTTGTCTTTATTCCATTTCTGATAGTTGCCCTCCATGCAACACGTTCAGCGGCGACTTGCTCCTGGTGTGCATTATCAATGCCTGTATCAATCATGTCCCACTTAACACACATCTTTGTATCGTAGTAGAGGCCGACCTTGAGATCTCCTACCCATCTGTAATTCGCCAAATAAGATGTCCTTTGGTATTCTACCATCATCCATCCTCATAACATGTCCTATCCATCTAAGTGTATGAAGACTGAGCATGGAACACACCGTCACACAACCTGATCTTGCCAATACTTCAGTATTTATGATTTTGTCTTGCCACTTAATACCAAGTATTCTTCGCAGACACCGCATATGAAAGCTGTTTAAACGTTTCTCTTGGTGTGAGTAAGGTGCCCAGGTTTCACTGCCATAAACAAGAGTACTGATTGATTGATTGATTGATTTAGGAACCGACATCACAGAATTCGGGACATTCCCATAAGCGCTCCGTCCCCATCCTCAGAAGCCAACGAAGAGTTCCCACCCCAATAGTACCAGTAGAAATCTGATTATATGTGCTTCTCGCCTTTCTTCTAAGCGTCGATCATCGGCCAGATCCCCTCGTCACTCCTCGCTGTCGCATTCTTGCCAGACCATGGTGATCCATTTGCTCCTCCGAGGTGTATACGTGCTCCCACAAGGCCGCAACCACGTCTGCCTTATCATGCATCAATACTCCACCAAGTTTTGCAGAGCCAGCCAATCTGTCTGCCTGTTCATTCCCCAGCACACCAGCATGCCCCGGAGAAATGATCCAGACGATGCTTGCCACCCGTGACTTCCGAAGCGAAGCAAGCCACTCTGCACGAAGCTTGCCTATCCTCACCCTATTCAGTATGCTTTCTGAGTCAGTTACAATCACGATGTGTGTGTATCGTATTCTCCATCCAGCGGAAAGCTGCACTGACTGCCTCCACCTCCATTCTTAAGCTAGATGTTGTGGTATCATATGCCAGGCTCTCCTGCACCAAACGTCGACCATTAGCCTTTGCCAAGAACCCCCAGGCACTTCTACTACCTCTCAACACCGAACCATCTGTGTAGATATTCACATCACCCGGGCGAGCATTACTAAGGACACAGACTTGGTAGACAAGGACTTTTGTTTTGGCAGTAAGCTTCTTGTTCTCCCAGACCCTTGTTGCTAACATGTTAATTGTTGTTGCTGCCTTACCAATCCTGGTGTTGATTTCCTGATCTAGGGATAATTTGCTATTTATCCGCCAGCGTCTGCAGCCTACCTTGTTCCAAACGTACTGGTTATCCATTCCTCTGGATCAAACAAGACAAGGCCGAGAGAGGGAACATGTCATTTGGACACCACATGTTCTCTGAAGCTCTGCCCAGGCATAGTGAGATGGAATTTTGGCCAAATTCCAATCCACATACTTTGGTCTGTCAAGACTGCAAGGTGCCACTCACCATTCACCTCTGATCCTAGATATGTAAAATGGTCTACTATCTCCAGTTCGGCGTCGTCAATAAAGAATGATGGTACCTCATGTGTACCTTGTGACATAATCTGTGTCTTCCTTTTGTTATTTGTTAAACCAAATTCAGAACAAGCATCGGAGAATGCAGATAGTAAATGTTGTAATTGTTCCTCAGAGTGGGTCGTAATTACAGCATCATCCGCAAAAAGCAACTCTCTTATTAGTACCCTCCTAATTTTGGTCTTGGCCTTCAATCTCTGAGCATTATAGAGGCCGCCATCTGAGCGTGAGTGAATGTATATACCGGCATTCTGATCACGAAAGGCATATTTCAGTAGAAGTGAAAAGTATATTCCAAAGGGGGGGGGGGGGGGCTAGTATCCAACCTTGCAAAGCTCCAATCTTGATTTCAAACTTTTCTGAAGTTGCACCATCAAAATTGATTATACCCTTCATGCTTGTGTGGAACGATTCCACAATGGACAGAAGAGTTGGTGGGTAGCCAATCTTCTTTAGTGCCTTGAACAGACCCACGCGACTGACCAAATCAAATGCCTTTTGGAAGTTGATGAAGGCAATAAACAGTGGTTGATTTTGTTCCCGGCATTTTTCTTGCATTTGTCGCAATGAAAATATCATATAAATTGTAGACCGTTTCTGTCGGAAGCCGCACTGTGATTCGGGGTAGACTTGATCTCCTAGGACTTGAAGTCTGTGCAGAACAATTCTGGCAAATACTTTTCCAACAGCACAAAGAAGTGAAATACCCCTATATTTGTTAAAGTGGATTCGATCGCCCTTGTTCTTGTACAGTGTTATGATGCTTGAATCTTTGAAATCCTGTGGGACTTGTCCTTCTCGCCAGCATAGCTCTATTAGCTGGTGGATCTGTAGAATGAGTGTATCTTGCTCACTCCTGATTACCTCTATTGGAATCCCATCCTTACCTGGAGCCTTGCCAGATCCAAGTTCATTTATAGCACACTTAACTTCTGTTATGGTTGGAAGTGTGTCCAGGTGGTCAAGAGTTGGCAGCGCCTTTATGGCGTTGAGGACATCATGCGCTAGTTTGGTCTCACTTGAGTAAAGCTCTAAATAGTGCTCTACACATCTATACATCTGCTTTTTCTTATGAGTGATGATTTCTCCAGTCAATGTTTTTAGTGGTGCACCTCTTTTGATCATTTGAACACAGGCTTTCTGTATCCCTTATCACTTGCGATTTGAATGGACTCACATAACTTGATCCAATAGTCATTTGCGCACTGCCTGGCAGCCTTTTGCACATCCTTCCTATCTTGCTTTAGCTCACTGAGAGTGATACGCGTTGTTCTTTCCTTGCTTCTTAAAAGAGCTATCTTCTTTTTATCAATCAAGGGCTACAGTGTTTGGCTGTTTGCAGCAAACCAGTCCTGCCTCTTGTGATTCACGGTGCCGTAAACCCCTACCGTAGTTTTATAAAAAGTTTCCTTAAGTTGACCCCACTTTTCACTTACTGTACAATGTTCTTATGTATCAGTGAACGCGTCTTCAAGTTGCTGTTGAAACTCAAAGCACTTTTCAGGATCGTGAGTTTTAATAATATTAATCCTGGGGCTAGATTTATGTTTAGCTGTGTAGGTTCTCTTTGGTCAGTCTAACTCCTGCAACAATCAAATAATGATCCGTATCACAGTCAGCACTGTGGTCACTTCGAGTTAATGATGTATGGTTCAGATGTTGTCTCCGTGTGATGATGAAGTCCAGCTGATGCCAATGGCCGGATCTTGGATGTTTCAATGTGACCTTATGCAGCTCTTTTGTTTTAAAAAGGAGTTTGTAATCCATAGGTCATTTCTGGTGCAATGCTTTGCCCATTTTCATTCATGCGACCGATGTTGTATTTTCCAAGGCACACTGGCCATGAACTCGAGTCCTTGCCCACACGAGCATTGAAGTCACCGAGCATATAAATGTAGTCGGATTTTGGAACTGCCTTTATCATAGAGTCTAACTCCTCGTAGAACGAATCCTTCACATCAACAGGGGAAGCGAGTATCCGTGCATATGCAGTAATAATGGTGACAAAACCACAAGAGGTTGCCAAGCGCAGAGATAATAGTCTATCATTACCTCCAACTGGAATTTCAATCATTCCCAGTAGCGAATTCTTCACTGCAAAGCCCACACCATGTTGCCTTTTTTCTGCCTGCCCTCTACCCTTCCAAAAAACGGTGTAATTGTTTTCCCTGAGTGACCCTTCCTCAGCGAGGCGAGTCTCCTGCAGGCCAGCAATATCAATGTTAAAACTATTGAGTTCGGCATCAATCACAGCCGTTTTTCTCACAATGTTAATATTCGTCAAGTCAGTGGAAAATCCTGGACACATGGTTCTTACGTTCCAGGTTGCAAGCCGTAGCTTGAGGTTTCTAGTTTTCTTTTTATTAGTGTCTGGTGCATTGGTTTTCCAGCCTGAGATTCAGATTTTGTCCTAGCCCCAAGCACCCATTGAAGCAGGCAGGCTGTGGCGGATCAACACCCAATTGGCTGGGGGTTGCCCAGCTTGAGGTGGGCGGTAGCTGATCAGTGAATCCTGTAGGTTCTCTCACCGTCAGAGGCAACCCGTGGCGCCCCATGTCTACGCCAACTGACAAGGAATTATAACCCGTAAATGTTACCTCTCGCTTTGATTCCGAGACCGGTTAAGACCAGGGATGGAGTTATTGCCTCTCCATACCACAAAGCCTGGGCTAAAATATGGAGATCGTGTGTTGCCCATGCAGCATGATCCCTCTCTCGGCCTGCCTAGTTTACTCCAGAGGAAATGTAACGCCTATACATCTGGAACAAGACAAGCTTCAGAAGCTGCCGGATCAGCAAAGCCATGCTCTAACTGTTCACCTGTCGGAGATCCTAGACCAGCTGCCAACCAAGGCTTAGGGCCTGGTCTACCCTGCCATGACATTTTGTCTTTAGATTGCATTTCCTCGCACCAGGATAAGGCTTGTACCCTCCCAATTGCGCTCTTCCGCCCGAAGCCGTTGGCACAATGTGGGGTGTCGGGTTTGGTAAGCGCGCCCAACATTCAGCGCTAACAGAAAGCAGATAGTACCGTCTACTGTCATATGGTAGCTCAGTCATATCTAAGACCTGACACAGGAATTAAACTATTACACTATTATTAAACAATTACAAATACAACCAAAAAAAAAAAAAAATAGGCACAGGCAAATCAATGAGCTCACATGAAGAAGAAGTAGATTAAATACAGGGTGTTTTAAAATTTAAAACAAAAAACAAAACAGGAACAATTTTATTGGAGGAGCATACTACAATGAAGAGGTGGAATGAGTATATACGAGAATTGTATAATGGAGAAAGGGAAGGATTAACAGAAGAAAGTAACTTTGAAGACCCATCTATTCTAAAAGAAGAAGTCGCTAACGCTGTCAAACGTATGAAGAAATGAAAAACAGCTGGGCCAGATGGTATCACAATAGAAAAATTAGAAGTACTGGGAGAATTTGGAGTATATACATTGAGGCATTGAGGTTCTTTGCTGCTGATGCAAGCTGTCTCCATTCGTCTCGCTGGTTGGCCTTCTCTTGCCAGTCGTTGATTCCAAGTGCTTGTAGGTCTGTATGTATATTATCTCTCCACCGTCTTCTTGGTCTACCCCGGGGTCTACGGTCATTTATTTCTTGAGTGTAAGCGAGTTTTGTTTCCCTGTTATCTTTCATTCTTTCTATATGCCCCAGCCATCGCAGTCTATTAGCCTCCATGATACCAGTGATTAGCGGGGACTTAAACAGATCATATATGCTGAAATCTGTATTTATAGCTATACCAAATAGACCAATTAATTGAATGCGACGATTTGCGTACGATTAACCTCATAAACCATGTCACTAAGCTTCTACTAAGAATTATAATGAGAAGAACAAGAAAGAAACTAAAAATGGAAAATGGAACAGTATGGATTTGTGGAAGGAAAGGGTACAAACAATGCAATATATACATTACGGACACTAATCAATAGCGACACAGAAAGACATATATTTGTGCTTTATAGATTATACCTAGGCATTTGATAAAGTAAATCATGATGAACTGATTAAAATGTTGGAAGAGATTAACATTGATGGAAATTATCTCAGAATAATAAAGACTATTTACTGGAACCAAGTGGCAGCAATTAGAAATAAAGACGGCAGTTATGAACAAATAAGGCTGGGACTGTGTTTTGTCACTGGATCTCGTCTCCCTTTATAGCGAAGTAAATAATGGGAGAGATCAATGAGAAGTCATGAATATTAATCGGAGGTTATAATATAAACAATATACGCTATGCAGATGACACTGGTGGCGGATAATGCAAAACATCTACAACAGTTGTTGGACATTGTAATAAAAGAGAGTGCAAACAAAAGACTCTCATTGAATATCAAGAAAACGGTAATAATGGTGATATCCAAGAAAAATGTGACGCCAACATGTGAAATAGAAATATTTTTGAAAATTATTAACCAAGTGGATAGTTTTAAATACCTAGGGGCATTTATAACATCAGATAGGAAATGCACAGCAGAGATTAAGAGCAGAATAGGGCAAGCAAAAGCTGCATTTAAGAAAATAAAGAATATCTTATGCAATAAGTCACTATCATTGAATGTAAGAAAGAGAGTGCTGAAGTGCTATATAAAACCTGTTTTGCTGTATGGCTGTTAGATGAACACATTAGGAAGAGATTGGAAGCAACAGAGATGGGGTTTCTTAGACGAATGTTGCGAATTCCTTGAACTGCCAAAGTAACTAAACAACAATTGCCTGAAAGAGGCTAATGAAACAAGAACATTATATACAACAATCAGAAAGAGACAAACAGCTTTCTTTGTTTTTCGTCATGTGATGAGAAGAGAGGCGTTGGAGAATATCGTGACAACTGGAAAGATCGAGGGGAAGAGAGTCAGACGCAGACCATGAGAAATGAGGAGGGATGGATTGCGACGGTGGCATGGAGGAATATCAACGGCAGAGTTGATCCAGGAAACCAAATACCAAGATCTGTGGAGAGCCATGAGCTCATACTCCAATTGGCATGTCACTTGATGATGATGACTGACACACAGTCCCAGAATTAGATCTTACTACTGACACACAGTCCCAGTATTAGATCTTACTACTGACACACAGTCCCAGAATTAGATCTTACTACTGACACACAGCCCAGAATTAGATATTACTACTGACACACAGTCCCAGTATTAGATCTTACTACTGACACACAGTCTCAGAATTAGATCTTACTACTGACACACGGTCCCAGAATTAGATATTACTACTGACACACAGTCCCAGAATTAGATCTTACTACTGACACACAGTCCCAGAATTAGATCTTACTACTGACACACAGTCCCAGAATTAGATCTTACTACTGACACACTGTCCCAGTATTAGATCTTACTACTGACACACAGTCCCAGAATTAGATCTTACTACTGACACACAGTCCCAGGATTAGATCTTACTAGTGACACACAGTCCCAAAATTAGATCTTACAACTGACACACAGTCCCAGGATTAGATCTTACTACTGGCACACTGTAACAGAATTAGATCTTACTACTGACACACAGTCCCAGAATTAGATCTTACTACTGACACACTGTCCCAGGATTAGATCTTACTACTGACACACAGTCCCATAATTAGATCTTACTACTGACACACAGTCCCAGGATTAGATCTTACTAGTGACACGCAGTCCCAGAATTAGATCTTACAACTGACACACAGTCCCAGGATTAGATCTTACTAGTGACACACAGTACCAGAACTAGATCTTACTACTGACACACAGTCCCAGAATTAGATCTTACTACTGACACACTGTCCCAGGATTAGATCTTACTACTGACACACTGTCCCAGGATTAGATCTTACTACTGACACACAGTCCCAGGATTAGATCTTACTACTGACACACAGTCCCAGAATTAGATCTTACTACTGACACACTGTCCCAGGATTAGATCTTACTACTGACACACAGTCCCAGAATTAGATCTTACTACTGACACACAGTCCCAGAATTAGATCTTACTACTGACACACTGTCCCAGGATTAGATCTTACTACTGACACACAGTCCCAGAATTAGATCTTACTACTGACACACAGTCCCAGAATTAGATCTTACTACTGACACACTGTCCCAGAATTAGATCTTACTACTGACACACAGTCCCAGAATTAGATCTTACTACTGACACACAGTCCCAGGATTAGATCTTACTAGTTACACACAGTCCCAGAATTAGATCTTACTACTGACACACAGTCCCAGAATTAGATCTTACTACTGACACACAGTCCCAGGATTAGATCTTTCAACTGGCACACTGTAACAGAATTAGATCTTGTAATGAGGATCCTCATTTCAAGATCTCTTTCTGGGACTGTGCCAGTAGTAAGATCTTAATCTGGGACTGTGTGCCAATTAGTTGCAAATCCTTTACGGGGCGTAGCAGTCAACTTGGCATTTTTGGCTGTTCGTGATTCCTGGGCAGTTTTGAGTAATTTGCCATTGCTTTCTGAACTACCTGCACCCATACCATTTCATAAAAACCAAAGCGAGGCGGTCTGCTGCTAAATCACACGCAGCTGAAGAAGTGGTTATGCCGGCTGCCTCGGGCTCCGAAGGTTGTAAGTTCAATTCCGGCATGCGTCGTTCGTATCACGAGTGCAGTCGCTTAAAAAAGTCGCTTAAAAGTCGACAGGGTCGACTTCATCGCACCGGGTGTTATACCATATGGCTCGGTCTCTTTCCGCAGCGCGGAAAGCGTCGCACAAAGCACGAACTCCGTAGCTTTTAGCGACGACCCACAGGAGTCTCCGAAACATTTAACTCGTAAACCGAAGGGTGCGGCCCGGAATCGAACCCACAACCTTTGGATCACAAGTCAAACGGCTTGACCACATCGCAACAGAGACTCCCTATCACGAGTGCAGTTTTCTCGCAGACTCCTGGGAGTCGTCGCTGGAGCAACGGAGTTCGTCCTTTCTGTAACTATTTCAGCTGGCCGTCCAGCGGAAAGGGACCGAGCCATATGGGATAACACACGGTGCAATGAAGTCGATATTCTTGCCTTGTAGAACCGCTTTTAACGGTGTCTCGGGGTAGGCTGAAGAGCTTGAGTGTTGTTGCCACTTCGTTGTATACTGAAAGTCCAGCAAGTCCGAGATCATCGGACAGTGCGATTTCACACTGGATTTTCTCTCTCTCTCTCTCTCTCTCTCTCTATATATATATATATATATATATATATATATATATATATATATATATATATATATATATATATATATATATATATCTCACCCTCTCTCTCTCTCTTTCTCTCTATCTCACTCTCTCTATAGAAGGGCAGAATGTTAGATGGGCCTGCGTGCCCAATTCTTAACCCTTTGAAAATAAAGTTTGTTCGTTCGTTCGTTCGTTTTATCTCACCTCTCTCTATCTCACTCTCTCTCTCTCTATCTCACCCTCTCTCTATCTCACCCTCTCTCTCTCTCTATCTCACCTCTCTCTCTATCTCACCCCTTTCTCTCTCTCTCTCTCTTTCTCTCTATCTCACTCTCTCTATAGAAGGGCAGAATGTTAGATGGGCCTGCGTGCCCAATTCTTAACCCTTTGAAAATAAAGTTTGTTCGTTCGTTCGTTCGTTTTATCTCACCTCTCTCTATCTCACTCTCTCTCTATCTCACCCTCTCTCTATCTCACCCTCTCTCTCTCTATCTCACCTCTCTCTCTATCTCACCCCTTTCTCTCTCTCTCTCTATCTCACCCCTCTCTCTCTCTCTATCTCTCCCTCTCTCTCTTTCTATCAGTCTCACCTCTCTCTCTCTCACTCTCTCTCTCCCTCCCTCTCTCTCTCTCTCTCTCTCTCTCTCTCTCTCTCTCTCTCCCTGTACCGCAAACAGCAGGTTCAGGTATGTGAGTGCCATGATGAATATAGTGTCAGCAGGACTAGCCAGACCAGGTGAGGATAAATGAGACGGCTAGATGGACAGTTTGAGATTACACACACGAACAACGAAAACATATTTATTTCTTACACACATAAAACCTGGTGTAACGCGAAACTTAATTAACTGTAACATGTTGTCTATGTATCACATTTGTCCCTGTTACACTTCAGTTGTAACCGTTTCGGGGTCTGGATGAGACGTCTGTGATCGATATACCGGCAACATTAATTTACATATTACCGAAGGGATTATGAACACAATTCTTAATCCCGCATGCTGCGTTCGAAACACAGCTGTGGGTGATTTGGAAGCAGGCCCCTTGCGTTGGTTTTCATACAATGGTATGGGTGCCGGTCGTTCAGAAAGCAATGGCAAACTACTTAACGTAAACTTGTCAAGAAATGACAAACGGAAAAAATGCCGGTGTTGATTGCAGCGTCCTGTAAAGAGTATGCATCTAACTTTTTTTCTTATTATAATTAGTTTTACGATGTCTTCAGTCAGAGAGTTTTACTGCCTATCATCTTCAATGTTAGCGGGATAGGGGTATCCCCTATCAAAGGAGATGTAAGACGCCACCTTTCCTCCGTTAATCTACGGGACACCTTTGGGCAAGGTGGAGTATCCCTCTAGCCCCCCAGTCAGAGTTACGTGAAGCCATGGAAGCAGGTGGTGGATGGAATGTGAGAGCAGCCGACAGATTGTTGTTGGTTATGGTCTGCGCTCTGCGGCGATAGGCAGATGATCTCATCAGTAGAGACAATGGCTATGGCCACCGACTAGTACAGTCACTGCCCAGAAGGAAAGCAATGGCAAATTACCTTCTGCATAACTTACCAAGAAACATAACAACCATGAAAGAAAACATAATAAGAAAGAGATCTGGTGGTGAGACCCCCAGACCAGGCAGATCAGATAACACTGGGGAACAGTGTGACACAGAGACCAGTAATAGTAATCGTGATGACGGAGTTAATCCCGACTGTGTTACCAAGGAAATCCCCTGTGTCAGACTAAGAAACAGAGTGAGAGTAGGAACGTGGAATGTGAGAAGTCTGTATGAGGGAAAGCTTAAAAGAGTATGTGGTGAGATTCTTCTTCTCTTCTTCTTTGCGTTCATCCGGAGTGTTTTTTCAGATGTGATTGCGGTGTGTCTGTTATGCGCCCTTGGGCCGAAACCCGTAGGCCAACACATCCGACTATAGCGTGCTTTTTTGACCAGGTAGCATTCCTGGGAGACTCTCACTTTTGTGGTGCCATCTACAACCCAGCTGGCCAAGTTGGAACTGTCGAAGACAACGCTCATCCCTCAAAGGAAGGCAGGGACAGTCCATAGCATTTTCCGCCATCCAAGGTTGCTTCCATAGTTGCAGGGCCGACACATAGCGCCCTGGTACTGGGCTCACCAAGGGAATCGTCACGTCCTGCTCATGGCTGCTTTAAATCCTCACTTCAATATATTGGTCATTTTGTTTGCCCCTGATCATTCCCGCACAAACCAGACAGGTTTACAGACGGTATCCACTCAGCGAGTTTTCGGACATGTGCTTGTCGTTGCGCCCGTCAGAGCTGTTCCAGGCACGACAGACATTCGGAAAACTACCTAGTCAGAGCTGTTCCGAACAAGAGCGGCATTCGGAAACTAGGTAGTCAGAGCTGTTCCTAGCACGAGAGACATTCGGACGAGACATTTCACTCGGACGTAATTGCGTAGTGTCAATTTTTAGTTTGCGACCCGTAGGACGACACTTCCGACTTCCGGCGGACATTTTTTAATGAGGTTAGCCTTCCTCTGGTTTCGAGGCACGTTAGACTGTTGTGATGTCGCCCACATCTCAGCTGGTCAAGATAGTACGATCAACGACATCGCGGTCTGCCCTCAAGGGAAGGCAGGGGCAGACAATGGGCATTCCCTCGCTATCCAAGGAGGCTTCCATAATTGCAGAGCCGGCACATATTTCTCTGAGACTGGGCTCACCCGAGGAGTTGCCACGTACTGCTCATGGCTGCTTTAGTTCTTCACTTCCATGTGTTGGGCATCTCGCTTGCCACTGGTCGCTCAAGCACACACCAGGAGCGGTCAGACTGCGGGCGACATCCACTCGGTAAGCTTTTTCTTTTGACTTCGGACCACGCAATAGGTTCGCTCCTCGTGCGTTCCATTTCGCATCATTGAGACGTTCTTCCACTTTTGTCTACACTCTATGAGTTAGATACAGACAGTTGTCGCAACCATTTCCTTCGACTGGGGCACTTTTCTGACTTTTTGTACTCGCTCACGAGGTAGGCTACACGTGCTGCCGGCTCAGCACCTTACCTTCGTGCAGCAGTGAACGAGAAACGGCCAAGCCCTCCTATCC
Organism: Cepaea hortensis; assembly: GCA_963921405.1. NCBI lineage: Eukaryota > Metazoa > Mollusca > Gastropoda > Stylommatophora > Helicidae > Cepaea > Cepaea hortensis. Next base: position 83,284,015 of record OY992884.1, on the reverse strand, counting down.
GGGAATACCTCATATCCCCCAGCTGAGAGCCTTCGAACATGTATCATACCTGAGCATGTAGCTTGCTCAGTATCTCGCCTCTATTTTTCGGTAGGTGGGTATCGGCCCGGCTCTCAGATCCGTGGGTTTGTGGCTTAGAGGCGTTCAGCCACAGCCTTCGACAAAGAGCCTTAGAGTTTTGTCTGGACCAAGGTCTTCTGCCTTCGTGTACCTGATTTAGTCTATTGACTGCTATCCTCAGCCTACTTGCAGAGCAGCAAGTTGTGTCTCTCTTAGTCTGGCCCCTAACCCATAAGCTCTCCGATATGTAGTTTTCATCCATCGGCAAGTAGATGGGGTCAATAGGACATGCAAGCTCCCCCACCACGGCAAGGTGGAGACACATCGGGGGAGTGTGGTGAGATTGAGAGGTTACATATTCAAATTTTAGGAATTAGTGAACATAGCTGAAGAGGCAAGGGACACTTGACAACTTAAAATGGAAGTCTTTTCATATATTCTGGTAGAGACGTCGGCGGCCAGAGCGGAGTGGCATTTTGTTTAGATAAAACAACTGCAAAAGCTTTTATGGGATATAACCCAGTTAGTGATAGAATCCACACTACCAGACTTAAAGGCCGTCCAAAAAACACAACTCTCAAACAGATATATGCACCTACTTCAACAGCAGAGGAGGACAAAATTGACGATTTTTACAACACACTGCAAACCACAGTAAATAAGATTGGTCAGAATGATATAGCAATAATACTGGGAGATTTTAATGCATAAGTAGGTACAGGAAGAGCTGAAAATGAGAGCCCGTTTTCGGAAAATTTGGATTGTTAAATAGAAATGATGCAGGTGACAAATTAATTGAATTTTGCACAGAAAGTGAGTTAACAATAGCCAACACATTTTTTAAACAACACCCAAGAAGACTCTTCATATGGAAGTCCCCGGACAGTATTACCAAACATTAGATGGGTTATATTTTAATACAAAGAAGATGGAGAGCTAGCATAACGTCTGCAAAAACCTACGAAGTGCAGGCTGTGATACAGATCATCAGTCGTTAGAAGCAGATCTGAAAGTAAAACTCAAAAGGCTTACCCGAGTACCGTGGCCACTTCGTTTTGATCTCACAAAAATACCAGATGCAAACAAAGTAGAAGTTAGTAATCGTTTTGGGGGTCTTGATGTCTGTACAAGTGGAAATGACACCTGATGAACTGGCATTACAAGCTAGAGATATCTTGATAACTGCAGCCAAAGATTTAATTCCGACCAAGAAAAAGCAACTTAAGCCATGGATTACATCAGACACGTTAGAATTAATAAAACAACGAAGGAAACTGAAACAGAAAGGAGGTGAATCCGATAACAGCAGGATGAAGTATAAATCTTTAACTCGAGAAATAAGAAAGAACACAAGAAAGGACAAAAATCAATATATACAAGATTGCTGTACCAGAATAGAGCAATATCATAAGACTGGAAGAGATTACGAAATGTTCCAAGAAATGGAGTCATTGACAAAAAATGTTCAACCTCTATTAAATGTTATCTGTGACAAATTGGGAAATACCTTAACAGAAAGTAGACAAATTCTATAAAGATGGCAGGAGTACTGCAGTGGAATGTATGATATGAGTGACAGTGAGGATATGAATGAGATAAAGAGCCAATGACAGCAGAGACAGAACCTGAATCCTCATTAGATGAGATTGCATTGGCAATAAAGAACCTGAAGAATGGTAATCACCTGGATGTGATGAGATACCAGCTGAACTTACGAGTATTATAGCGGGAGGAGAAGAAAGCATACAAATCTATCACGCATAATCTAAAAAGATATGGAAATATGGTATATGGCCAAAAGATTGGAAGAGAACTAGCTTCATTACAATACCTGTTGAGTTGAGTTGAGTCTAGAACCGACATCACTGTACTCAGGACATTCCCATACGTGCTCCGTCCCCTCGTTCAACAGCCAGCGAAGAGTCATACTACTAATCGTACCCACCGCTATCTGATTAAAGGTTCTCCTGGTCTTCCCTCTCAGTTTTGAGATTCTTCCAGAACCCCTGCCGATCCCCCGCAATCTCATTCTTTCCACATAAGGGTTCTCAGTCTGTTCCTCCGCTTTCTCCACCTGGTTCCACAAGCGCACGACCACCTCCTCCTTGTCCATAGGCAAAATTCCACCAAGAGGTGCATTCCCTGCTAGCCTATCAGCCTGTTCATTCCCCCGTACACCCGCATGGCCAGGGCAAAATATCCATACAATTCTCACGATCTGTGACTTCTGAAGCGACGAGAGTCATTCCACACGAAACATTCCTTTCTCCACCTTGCTAAGCATACTCTTTGAATCCGTAATGAATACAACGTGTGTTGCAGTAGTCTCCTCAAGCCACCGGAATGCCACTGTTACTGCCTCCACCTCCATTCTCATGCTGGAGGTCGTAGTCTCAAATGCCAGACTCTCCTTTTTCAAGACTCGCCCATTAGCCTTTGCAATAAAGCCCCAGCCACTATGTCTGTTTCTCACCACTGACCCATCAGTGTAGATGACTATGTCACCTTGATGTGTGTTGCTCTGGATCAGATGTTGCACTTCAAACTCAGTGCGGCCCGCTGCCCATTCTCTGCTCTCAAGACCCAGTGTTATTATTACATTGTGCCAGTCCGTCATGTATTCCGGAACTTCAACCCACTCTCTTTCACGATTGATGGTCTCTAGATCACACACCTGACTTATAGAAAGTTCTGCCTGTGCCATCCAGGACCTGCCTCGCTTTGTCTATGATACAATACCTTAAAAGGGCAGCCTGAAATTATGCACCAACTATAGAACTGTTGCCCTGATCAGTCATGCAAGTAAAATTCTACTAAATATCATAATGAGAAGAATTCGTAAGAAAATGGAAGAAGAGGTTAACGTGGTTCAAGTTGGATTTAGACAAGGAAGAGGAACAAGAGATCACATTCTCAACATGCGCTTAATGATAGAGAAGTGCATAGAATTTAATGTAAACCATGTTCTGTCGATTATTCAAAGGCATTTGACTGTGTACAACATCAGAAACTTTGGGAAATCATGAGGAATGTGGGCTTTCAATCACATGTGATACAACTCATAAAAATAATCTATCAAGACCAACAAGCAGCGGTTAGAATACATGGCGAGACATTAGATTGGTTTGACATCAAGCAAGGAGTCCGTCAAGAATGTGTGCTGCCCCCTATATGTTTAACATGTACGCCAGAAATAAAATGAGAAATGTAAGAGATGATAACAGGGAGCTATATGAAGCCCTAAATATCCGCGGTCATGACATACCAGAGATTCTGTATGCTGATGATACAGTATTGCTATCCATAACACAGAACTGTATAGAAAACCTAATAGCCTCAACCCAATTGAATAGTGAAAATCACAACTTATATCTTAACATAGAAAAAACAAAGGTAATGCACACAGATAAAACTACTATGGAGAAAAAAATATATATTAATGAGGAAACATTGGAGGTGGTGGGAAATTTTGAATATCTTGGGTCATTGATTACCAACAGCGGTGACACAATTAAAGAAATTAAACGATGACTATCAGTTGCTCTTTAAAGACTAAAACAACTGAATAAATTATGGAGTGTGACACATAGAACTACAAAATTAGATTTATAAAAGTATGCATCTTTCCCATCCCAAAACACGCCTGTGAGACCTGGACACTTACTAAACAAGCTGAACAGCGCATGCCTTTGAATATAAATGCTATAGACGAGTTGTAAGAATATCTTGGGTAAAGAAAAGAACAAATGCATCCATACTTCAGGGGCTGAATATTGAAGACGGTTGGCTATTAAAGACGATCCATCCATCCATCATGTGCCATGCCGGTAAGCGTGGGCGGTCATGTTCTGCCATCTCACTCGATCAACAGAGTTATTAAAGACGATAAAACAAAGAAAATTGAAATATTTTGGTCACTTGAAACGTCACGAAAGTTTGGAGAGAACGATAATAGAGGGGTATATGACTGGGAAGAGAGGAAGAGGACGGCCAAAGAGAAGATGAGTGCAGGATGTGGCGGATGATCTCCAGATGGGTGTATCGGACGCGAGACATCTTGCTTATGATCTAGAGGTTTTCCGGAAGGTTGTTATGGGAGCGAAGTTCTGCAAAGGACATGGTACTGAAAGAATGAATGAATCATCTTCAATATTGTTTCTGCAGCCTGTCTGACTGAGCCCTTCAATATTTCCCATTGGTCATTGGCATCCACATATAGAATGTCTAGATCAGACAATATATCAGATCTATTCATTATTTCTATGTAAAATGCTTGTCATTTACCCCACGCCACGTCGAAAACGACGTTTATTTGTGAATATTTGCCATACTCCATTAATGATGGTGTGCAGGTTTCTAACACTGTGTGGGACGACAAGATCGTCCATGTGTGCAGGTTTCTAACACTGTGTGGCACGACAAGATCTTCCGTGTGTGCAGGTTTCTAACACTGTGTGGCACGACAAGATCTTCCATGTGTGCAGGTTTCTAACACTGTTCGGCACGACAAGATCTTCCATGTGTGCAGGTTTCTAACACTGTGTGGCACGACAAGATCTTCCGTGTGTGCAGGTTTCTAACACTGTGTGGCACGACAAGATCTTCTGTGTGTGCATGCAACCATTAATGATGGTGTGCAGGTTTCTAACACTGTGTGGCACGACAAGATCTTCCATGTGTGCAGGTTTCTAACACTGTGTGGCACGACAAGATCGTCCACGTGTGCAGATTTCTAACACTGTGTGGCACGACAAGATCTTCCGTGTGTGCAGGTTTCTAACACTGTGTGGCACGACAAGATCTTCCATGTGTGCAGGTTTCTAACACTGTGTGGCACGACAAGATCCTCCATGTGTGCAGGTTTCTAACACTGTGTGGCACAACAATATCGTCCATGTGTGCAGGTTTCTAACACTGTGTGGCACGACAAGATCTTCCATGTGTGCAGGTTTCTAACACTGTGTGGCACGACAAGATCCTCCATGTGTGCAGGTTTCTAACACTGTGTGGCACAACAATATCGTCCATGTGTGCAGGTTTCTAACACTGTGTGGCACAACAAGATCTTCCAGGTGTGCAGGTTTCTAACACTGTGTGGCACGACAAGATCTTCCATGTGTGCAGGTTTCTAACACTGTGTGGCACGACAAGATCTTCCGTGTGTGCATGTGTAGCAGAAGTTGGGTATTAGGTGGGAAAAGGCTACAGCACGATTGAGCATCGGGATGGAATGGGAAGAGAGATGCTCAAGTCGTGACGTAGTTTGTTGTTAGGAGTGAGTTTACATCTAGAGCCATAGCAGAGAAGACGCCATGTTGTGTCCAGGTTGTCATCAATAAGAAATAAACAACATTTATAATAAACCAGAGAACTCGTTAGCCTACTCTGTTATATATCCATAAATGGTGCCAACGACTCAGGATCGGAACTTGGAGGGTTGCGGAATCACAATATCGAAGTAAATTATAACGTTTTGAAGATCTTGTTCCGCTCACGTCAATTACCCAGAGACAGAAATACGGCACAGTTTTAAATATGTATTGAACGCAACAACGAAATTGAAAGATGGCCTCTACGTTGTTTGTGAGAATTACAGCAACCAAAAGCCCGGCTAGGGGTGGTTGTCTGTAAATATTTCCAGAATCTTCACTGTACGGACTTGCTAGATGTACGGGCAGTCGTTGTCAGTTGAAATATGAAAGCCAGCTGAGCAAAAGAGTGAGAAAGAGCACACCTTGTTCTGGATCATTTGAAATAAGAGGAAAAAGAAACCTTCAAGATAAATTGAGTCAAGTAGAAACAATTTACAAACTGAGTAGTTGTCTACTTCTCGTCAAGATTTCCTCGAGCGAACTAAAGGCCGCAGAATCATGACCTTGGAGTTTTGAATAAACAATCGCTCAACGATAAACTCAATCACTAATTTGAAAAATAAGAAGAGATGAAAACCTCATCAAAAGTAGCGATATCGCCAGGGAACTCTCGGAAGTGGGAGGGGCGGACTGGGCTGCCGACCTACTGAAGAGAGGACCCAAATTATCGCTTACCTGAAGTACCTTGGTTCTCAAGACGTCGATTTGATGTACCCCATCCGGGGCGAATAGAAGCCAGAAGACTGGTAGGGACCCAACCAGGGGTTGAAGTTACTGAGGCATCCGAAGAAGAAACTACCTGAAGGGCGGGATCACTTGGAAGAAGAAACTACCTGAAGTGCGCGATCGGTTTCAACTAACACAGACTCCTAGTGTTTGAGTTCTACCTGACAGCGAGCATAGAGGAATACAGGAATACGTCTTTCTTGGATCGGGAACAGAGAGTAGGGTAATCAGTAAACCTATTAACTGGTTGAACTTGGTGTATAAGGTAAATAAGGTAATATTTCTTAAATTAGTTGATTACAAATGTGAAATTGATTATTTTGTCTGTACAATAATATTTCAGCATGACAGAGCAAGATTCTTTAGCACAAGTGTTGACGGGAGTGGGAACAGTGATAGATAGACTTAATACGGTCATGAAACAACAAGGAATGGCAACTGAAATTGTTAAGTTTAGCGGACAGGCAAGAGAGTTTAAGAAGTGGGTTACTTCCATAGAGAAATATGCATATTTGGTGTCTGCATCAGATGAAGAGAAAATGAGACTTGCTTATCAGGCAGCAACAGGACCGGTTTCGGATCATATCCGAAGAAAATTAGAGGCTAGAGTAGATGAGACATGGGAGCAGTTCAAAGACGACCTGGCACACAAATACGCGGAAATACCGGATCCACAACATGCGTTTTCGGTGTTGAGACAGTCTAAACAAAACACTGGAGAGACGGTACAATTGTTCAGTGATAGGTTGATTAACCTGGCTGAAGAGGCATTCTTGGGACAGAATGTACGAGGAGAAGAGGTGGAGAGGATGTTAGTCGGGATTTTTGTAGATGGCATAAAATCCGATGGACTGAAGTTTAAGTTAATGAGAGAAAACCCCGAGAGGTTGTCACAAGCTGTAGATATTGCAGTACAAGAAGAAAATTTGAGACGTAGATTTAGATTGAGAACAGGACGAGAAATAGGAACTAGTCGAGAAGATAGAATTGAGGAGCCTATGGAGATAGGACAAACAAGGTTCGGATGGAATAGGAGAGGAGGTGTACAGACGTTACAAGGTAGTAATAGAAATGCTTATGATGAAAGGAGACAAATGAGTTATCCTACCGGTGAGACAGTGGGTAAAACAAATAACACAAATATAGTCTTTGGGTTTGTGGTCAACGCGGACACGTTTCTCGTTTTTGTGGTATCAGGCATGTCCAGTCGAATACACCAAGTAGAAATGGCAATAGCAGGTTAAATAGGAATGTTGAAGAAAGACACAGAAATTTTACAGGTACAAGAATGCAGGGAAACGGGCGCCCTACCTATTAAATAGGACCTGTGGTAGGAGGGAAAATAATAAGGTCCCAAGGTTTAAAGAATATGTTAATAACAAGCATAGTAGAACGGGTAGAGAATACTTTCAACTAGATGAAGTCAAACAGTTTACAGAAAATAAAACAGATCATAGCTCATGTATAATAGAAATAGGAAAATATAGAGTTCGTACATTAATTGATTCAGGAGCTCAGGTTAGTGTAATTAAAGAAAGTTTTTTATATAAAATAGTGAGAAATTGTAGAATATTTAAGAGTCATAATAATCTTCACTCTGTTACAGGACAGAATTTACAAGTAATTGGACAAACAATGATCAATTTTAAGTTAGGAGGGGTCAACGTAAGACATCTTTTTCAAGTAGTGAAAGGTTTAAATAGAAACATGCTGATAGGAAGAGATTTTTTAATAAAAAATGGAGTAAGACTTTTCTTTGATTTACACAAATTAAAATTCAAGGACGTCTATGTAGATATGGAAGAAGACATGCATATATCAGCACTAGTTAGAGTTAAAATGTCCACGACGTTATAACCACAGTCGGTTAATTTGATACAAGCAAAGGTGAAGAGAAACCCATATTATGTGGCAGGACACACAGTCAGAATCACTGAATTGCAACAGGAAGTAATTGATGAGCCTGGTTTGGAAGTTCCGGATGGAATAGTAGCGTTAGATAAACACTTAACTTTTCCAGTGATGGTTATTAACAACACAGGTAAAGAAATTAAATTATACAGAGGATGTGTAGTAGCTAAACTAGAACATAACATTAGTGATATATTAGCAACTGATAGAGTAGAAAGACCGGGAACAAATTATTCACATATTTCTAGTGAAAGAATTAATAACAGACGCGGACGCGGAAGTAGAGGGAACGCACAAATGGATGAATTGATCCATCCATTCAGAAGAAATACAGCCCAAATACATTCACTAGACAAAATGACACGGGAACAAGAATTGTTGGCACAGTTAAAAGCTCCACCAGAAAATAAGAAAGTATTAGAACAACTTATAAAAGAAAATCAGGATGTGTTTGCAATTAATGATTTAGAATTGGGAAGGACAAAAACAGTTACAATGGAAATAGATACGGGAGACCATCCACCAATTTGTTTAAAACCATATAGAACTCCTTTAAGAAATAGAGGAATTGTCGAAAAAGCAATAGAAGACATGTTGAAAGCGGGAATAATAACAAGATCAAAGTCAGAATGGTCATCTCCGATTGTAATCGTGGCCAAACCTGATGGTTCAAGTCGGTTCTGCTGCGACTATCGGGCGTTGAACAAAATCACTAAGAATGTAGCGTACCCACTGCCGGTGATTGATGATATTTTGGGGTTGCTTAATGGTTCTACATTTTTCACGACACTAGACGCAAGATCAGGATTCTGGTGTATTCCGATGTCGAAGGACGCTCAAAAGAAAAGTGCTTTCTGTACTCATATGGGTTCTTACGAATTCTTACGAATGCCATTCGGGGTTCGTACGGCTCCATCTCACTACATGCTCTTAATAAATGAGGTATTAGAGGGTATGCAAAAGTTTGCATTAGCATACATAGACGACATTCTAATCTATACAGCAGGGGATGTGGACGATCACTTAAAGCATGTCAGACTAGTGTTCGACAGATTAAGAATACATGATGTTAAATTGAAGCTTAGTAAGTGCCAGTTTTTAAAAACAGAAACAAAATATTTGGGGTATATTATAAATAGAGACGGAATTAAACCAGACCAAGACAAGATAAAGGTTATTAAAGAGTTACCTTCTCCAACTAACGTAAAAGAAGTGCGTGCTTTTATTGGAACTTGTGGGTACTATAGGCGCTTTATCCCAGGGTTTTCAAAGATAGCAGAACCTATTACTAATTTAACGGGCAAATACGCTAGATTTAAGTGGGATGATGAGTGTCAAAAAGCGTTCGAGTCTTTAAAAAACAGCTTAACACTGGTACCACTATTGACGCATCCAGATTTGAATAAACAGTTAATACTATATACAGATGCTTCGGACAATGCTATAGGAGCGTGTTTGGTTCAACCATATGAAGGAAAAGAGTCTGGAATACCAGAGGTTAAAAATGAAAGGCCAATTTATTTCTTATCTCATAAACTTAGCAGGTCTCAACGAAAATGGACGACTATTGAGAAAGAGTCTTATGCTATACACTATGCTCTCCAAAAACTAAATTACTACTTACATAACGCAAATTTTGTTATTAGAACTGACCATATGCCTTTAAAATCTCTATTAGAAGCTCCAGTGCAAAACAGGAAGATACAGACGTGGGCATTGAATCTACAGGGATACAATACGAAAATTGAATACATTCCAGGTAGGATTAACACATGTGCTGATTTATTGTCTAGGATCCCGTACCCACAGTCATCGGGAGACACAGAAGATGAAGGTGAACCAGAGATCGACGACCGAAACTGGCAAGTAAATATATTAGATTCTGCCATAATAAATAGAGAAGAGTTTGAGAGTTTACCATCGGATCAAGAGGCTGAACCTAGAGCAGAAGACCCACATTTAGCACAATTTAATATGAAAGAAGAACAAGAATTAGATCCAAAAGTATTACAAATAAAACAGAAATTAAAAGAAACGGAGGAGAATAAATATAAGAAGAATTATTTAGTTTTACAAGAAGATGAACAGTTATATTATATGAGTGAAAAGAATGAACAGCTAAGGAAATATATTCCCACACATTTGGAAAATGAAGTTTTAAAAGCATATCATGATGAGAATGGTCATCTCGGTCGGGATAAATTAGTGAAAGCACTTACGAGTAAATATTATTGGCCGAACTTATTTAGATCTGCTTGCAAATATGTGGATACGTGTGAAAGATGCAGGTTAAGGAATATGAAAACAATTAAGTGTCCATTACAAGATACAGATATTCCTCAGTTTCCAATGCAAAAAATTAGTTTAGATATATCGGGTCCTCACCCTAGAACATTGTCAGGAAACGTGTATTTAATTCATATAGTAGACGTCTACAGTCTTTGGCCGGAAATTTATGCAATCCCAGATAAGAGCGCAGATACTGTCATTAATATTTTTTTACAGGAGTTCGTACCAAGATTTAGTTGTCCACAAGTTATACTCACGGATAATGGTAGAGAATTTGTGAATAAGAAATTCGAAAAGTTATTAAAAGATTTGAATATAAAACATGTAAAGACCTCATACTACAGACCTTCTTCAAATGCTAAGAACGAACGACAACATAGAACATTATACGATATTATAGCAAAGATTGTGGATGAACATGAAAAAGATTGGGATCTATTCTTAGGACCAGCGCTTAGTGCTATACGTACAAATCAAAATGAAAGCATGGGTTTTCACCATTCTATTTAATACAAGGGAGAGAACCAGTACTGCCTATAGATAATCTGTTAAAACCAAGACGGAAATATATGGGGGAAGACTTTCAAGAGTTCATCATACAAGAAATGCATAGAGCACACGTAAGATTAAAGAATAATATAATTAAAGCGAGAGAAAGACAGAAAAAGTACAAAAACGTGAATACAAAATTACAGGAGTTTAAAGTAGGTGATAGAGTTTATTACAAGAAGCATAGAAGGAACTCTAAGTTTGATGCTCGTTGGGTTCCAGGTTATTACGTTTTAGAAAAGCTAGGAAATGTATCGTATAGTATCAAGAACCAGGTAACGGGACATGTAGCAAGGACACACGTGGAACACTTAAGAAGAGATGATGATGAGAAGGAAAATGATAATTATAATAATAATTATTATTCAGACACCGGATACTTAGATGAACGAGTCGTCAGGGGAACTATAATAATCCCAGGTTTTAGAAAAGATCCAGCACACAATCAGTTAAAAACAACTCCAGTTTACGATGATACTCAAGAACAGACTATACCGAAAACGATAGAAGAAGGAAATGTGAATGAGAGTCATTATGATAGTATAGAGTCTATGGAAGAGGAAATAGGTGCTCCATTTAAGAATACTAGACAAGCAACAAAAAGAAGAATGGATAAACAAAGAGAAAGAGAAGTGAAAAGACAGAGGAGAATTAGAGAGTATTCAACAAGCGGTGAAGATATGCCTCTACTAGAAAGGTCCTTAAGAAATAATGATAGACAAATTAGATGGGATATTGAACGGAAGAGATTAGCGGCTGCTAGCGAGAGACATACAGATGAAGAAGAAGAAATGGATGAGAAGTCAGAGTCAAATAGTAGTATGGAGGAAGATGATAGGTTATACGGTGAGGAGGATATTGATGTGGAGATAGCACTTATTCAAAGAAACTTGGAGTTATTGAAGAGGTGGAAACGTAAGAGGTAAATGGATAGTAAATATTGCAGATAGCAAGATATAAGTTTCATGGTTTAGAAAGGAAAGAGATACTTGATGAAGTATATGAGACGGTGGAAATGTTGATGCTTTTCAGAAATGATCTTGAGGAGTAGTTAAACATTAAGATAACTAATATGGATGTAGGTTCGAGTGAGGCATATATATATTTTTTTCTCTGTGATGGAGTTGCTGGTTGATTTTATGTTTCAATTTCTTATTAGGTAGATGTACTCTATAGTAAATAGACAAGTTTTTATTGGTGCTAGAAATACCGTGGTTAATGGTAATGATTAAGTAGTTATAGGAATATGTGGAACAAATCCAGGAGAAACAATTGGTGTGTCGAACCACAGGTTCTGTTGGTAGATAATACGCTCATTGTTAGTTAAAAACTTTTGTAAAAGGAACAGATATTGTTTTAAGTTAGAAATTGGTCTGTAGATAACAGATATATATATATATATATATATATATATATATATATATATATATATATATATATATATATATATATACTTGACAGTGAGTTGTTTTAGTTTCTCGGTTATAAAAACAATGAAGTGACTTGAGTGAATAGATATGAGTTACATTGGTTCGTATAGGAGGACAATGTTGCTTGGTCACTTTAAGTAGTTAATTCTATGTGAATTATATTTTTTTTTTTGAAAACCTTCTCTTTAGCGAGAAGACAGTTGTTTTATTGAATCTGAGTTTTAAATGCCTCATATATAATATGTTTTTTTTTTTGCTTGATTTGCTCCTGTGATATGATTGTTATTATTTGATTTTAGAATAGGGTTATTGTGTTCCTAGACTTTTATGTACAAACTATTGGTCCGTAAAAGAGACCAGAAGTGTTAGGTAATACTAGAAAATTTTCTTTTGATTTGATAAGATGCATGTTATATTATTTTAAAGTGCGTTTTTCTTTGATTGAATTGGGGGGTATAATGTCTTGTTTTGATTTTATTTCGCTTAACTCATAATTTAATTAAGTTGTTTTGTGTATTAGGTTACCTGGTTATAAATTTAATTAAGTAAGTTAATTTTTAAATAGTTATGGTGTTGGCTGGAATAAAGAAAAAATATGAGTAGTTAATAAAACTACTGAGGGCTAATAGAGAGACACATACTGAGGGTTAATAGAGAGACATATAGTTAATCGGCATGAAGAGGTTCTTATGGATATGAAGTATTAGAAAATAAAATAGGAGCAGCATTATATGAAGAAAAAGGAGGGGGAGACTGTGAATGGCAGATTATGGGATGTGAGGGGGACAGATATAGGAGCTGTGAAATACCAGCGTTTATTAAATTAAAAATGTTCATGGAATATGAACATTGGCTTGTGGTAAAAGATGAGGTAACGGAAATATAGACAAGATTGTGGATGGCAATATAAATGTTGAATATATAAATGTTGAATATATAAATGTTGAGAAACCTTGTGTCAACTTGAATTATAGAGAACAAAGATCTATTTCATAAGATGTATTTTAAAAAATTATTTTACAAAATTTTTTTTATTGGCAAGGGAGGTAAATGTGATTGTGTGGACTATGCATTACTTTATGTAAATGTGATCATGTTGACTATTCATTCTTTATGCTTTTCACTGGGTTCGCACCCCTTCTTTACCTTTTCTAACTACGTTGTTTCTGTTTGTCCTGTGTTGTGAAAGAGTGAGGAATTTCATAATGTCAAGTGTACGATAACGATTATATGAGCTATTCTTATGATATGTATATTTTGTACAGGAACTTTGAGGAGCCAAGAACGAACCAGAAATATATAGTGGATTACTATATGGCAGGGGAAAGAGTTACGAACAGATTGGTTTACTTGAAATAAAGTTGGTTTGGGGAAGATTAGAGGAGCAGTGAGAAGTAAGGAAAGGGAAGAAGGAGTGTTTAGTTTAAAAAGTTAACCATATGTGGTATGATGTATTGTATAAAGTTGAGATTTAATGGTTATTGATATGTGTTATGTTATGAAGAGGCAGAAACGAAGAAGAAGTTTATAGTGGGTTACTATATGATAATATGACAGGGAGAAGAGTTAAAGAATAGAATATTTACTTAAGTTGGAGTTGGTTTGGGGAAGATTAGAGGAGTTGTGGGAGGTAAGGAAAGAGAGGGAATAGAGTAGGGGGATTGGGAGTAAAGAATTTTTTAAAGGAAAAATTCTTTAGAAAAACATAGGAAGGTGTAGCAGAAGTTGGGTATTAGGTGGGAAAAGGCTACAGCACGATTGAGCATCGGGATGGAATGGGAAGAGAGATGCTCAAGTCGTGACGTAGTTTGTTGTTAGGAGTGAGTTTACATCTAGAGCCAGAGCAGAGAAGACGCCATGTTGTGTCCAGGTTGTCATCAATAAGAAATAAACAACATTTATAATAAACCAGAGAACTCGTTAGCCTACTCTGTTATACATGCAACCATTAATGATTGTGTGCAGGTTTCTAACACTGTGTGGCACGACAAGATCTTCCATGTGTACAGGTTTCTAACACTGTGTGGCACGACAAGATCTTCCATGTGTGCAGGTTTCTAACACTGTGTGGCACGACAAGATCTTCCGTGTGTGCATGCAACCATTAATGATTGTGTGCAGGTTTCTAACACTGTGTGGCACGACAAGATCTTCCGTGTGTGCAGGTTTCTAACACTGTTTGGCACGACAAGATCTTCCATGTGTGCAGGTTTCTAACACTGTGTGGCACGACAAGATCTTCCATGTGTGCAGGTTTCTAACACTGTGTGGCACGACAAGATCTTCCATGTGTGCAGGTTTCTAACACTGTGTGGCACAACAAGATCGTCCACGTGTGCATGCAACCATTAGGTCGTCACTCATACTAGGCCACGACTTAACAAGCCGTTCTTGTCGCCATTCCTCATCAGTCAACAGATGACATCAGAAGGCCATACCAGCCAATATTTAAAGTTATTTGCTTGTTCTCTCTGCAATAAACCCCAGCATTTATTGGCTGTTTGAAATTTACTAGGTAGTGTTATTTCAGTAATTTGCCATTCATTCGAAGCCTCACTCCATGGAAATCAACACAATGTGGTCTGCTTCCAAATCTTCCGATTTCGAAACCTGGTCTCGGTATGACGGGGAAGTATTCAACTGCGTCCCACTGTCGCCTAAGCCACTGCACCGGTTAGAGCTAATATTATTCTGAGAACAACCAAGTCAGCACTGAGACCTCAGCCCCACAGTGAAGTACCGCTGCCACATCGGCACGCCTCCATGAATGTGTGCAAGTTGCATATCTGCACAAAACATAACTCGTCTGCCCCGACATTAGTCACACGTTATTTGTTCCTACACTAGGATCATGATGGTGTGCAAACCTGCAGTCGCCATATAATTTTCTCACGGACTCCTCCTGTCGCTGATACCTGTTCGCCGGGGAAGCTTACCACTGCGTTGAAATGCAACGTTAAATGAATGCACTTACACGTAAAAAATAAACTTGTGCAAGTGTTCAGGCGTCTGTGACCTGACGACACCCACCTCCCTGCACCTTTGTAATGTCACGTGATATTCGCGTCTGATACACGCGAAATATTTAAAGAGGGGACATTTTTGTGTCAAAATGTTCCTTCATGTGCGAATTACTGTGGGGTGAGGGGGCGGGGAAAGGACAGGCCGACGAACCATTGTCGATTTCTTTTGCAAACCAGAACAGTGTGGCTGGGGCGACGGGGAGGGAGGGGGGGGGGGGGTTACATTGAATAGAATAACCGTAGCGTTAGGATTTCTATAGCAGTGCTAAAATGTGTTAATATGTACACCTTATATAGGCACATATTTGTGTACCAGCAAGCACACTTCAGAACTGCCAACTCAGACTTCAGGATAATGTGGGGAACAGAGGAACCGGGTGAACATAGGAGAACACACATTTATATCAGAGGCAACATCATCAACTACTTCTTCCTCAGGGCCCGGCCTGGAGCAGACATTGACCCTCCATTCTCTATTTCGTGATATTTTAATTGGCTTGACCTTCGTCTTCTGTACCTTATCCCCTGTTCGAGCATTGGGTCCCAACCAACTCACTTCAAGTTAGGGTTGCCAGATACGCGGACACCAAAAGGAGGACATAATAAGACAAAAAGGAGGACAAAGGGGGACATAATAGGACAAAAAGGAGGACACAGGAGACCATATTGAATGTTTCATTTAATCAGTGGTTCTCAACCGGTGGGGAATTCCCCCCCCCCAGGGGGGAATTATAGGGTTTCTAGGGGGGGGGGGGGAATGAAGATCATTTCAAGATCGCGTTAATACAAGAACCGATTACTTGATAGTGCTTTTCCCTTCATACTTTACAGTTACGCACGTCTCATCCTTCTAAAATCCATTTTATAAAATAAATAGACCCAAAAATCACGTTTCATGTGGATGTCTAAGTCCTGTTTTAACATATCTACCTTCCATTTTTACGTATACTGTGTAGGGTTGGGGGGATTTTTAGGTAGGAAATATGAAAGGGGGGAATGACGTTCTGAAAATATGGTGAAAGGGGGGGGGGGGGCACAGGCCAAAAAAGGTTGAGAACCACTGATTTAAATCGTTCCAGATTAAACCCACAATCACTACAATTTTATTACAATAGCTGCTAATAATGTTTTTATCATAGCAGGTGGTTGGTTCTCAGAAAGAAAATATTCTTTCAAAGCAGTAAACAGCCTCAACAGCCTCTCAACAGCTGGAAACAAACTGAGCCATCTAGTTTTAGAATGATAGAGTAGTTGCTGATAGTTAATGTCACAAAAATCCTTTAAAGTTTCTGTTCTGACAGTGAATATAGAAAAGTAATTGAATATCTTCAAGACAATAGATTCAATGTCAATCTGCATTAAATCTGCACCGTGTTGGATGCAGTTGTGCAGAACATGAGTAGAACATCCAACGTCTACTAATGGCTTGCTCAAGGCTTCCTTCAAATGCGAGAACACATTTCTACCTTCTCTTCTGTTAATGCCTTCAAAATTAATATTGGCATTATCACCACCAAAAGCAACACATTTGGAATACAAATCATGTTTTTTTTTTTTGGAGTATTCTTAAAATATACTGTGATATAGTTTCTGAGGTTTCATTTGGTGTGTTGTCTAACTCGAGAATCTTAGTTTGGATTCCACCTGCTTTCCAGTCAAACAACGATCGGAAATATGTTCCGCCAACCGTGATTGCTAGCATCTGTTGAAAGACTGAAACATGAAATACCACTTCAAGATTTATCAAATTCATCAACAGTGTGGGGGGCAATCACCTGGTTTATTATTGCTTCAGTCTTTATTTTTGCACAAGCAATATTTTTAGCAATTTATGAATCTTCAAATAATGTGTGCATCAAACCAGCTGTGCAGGTCATCAAGTTGTAAGACAAGCTGTATGAAATGCCAAAGTTGCTTCAGCCGCATGCGCTTTCAGCGTCAAATTTGAGTACTTAGGCTGAAAAAAGGACGTCAATGTGCTAGATGATATGGACACTTTGATTAGGTTTCTGTGTCTCTCACTGTCAACATGGCGCTCCAAGTCAGTAGTTCCTTTGTTGGCAACGGACAAGTAACTATCGTAAATCGTACACTTTGCCTCATCCTCGCTGCGTTCTTCAACGAAACATGGAAACTTATTTTTCATAGTGTTCGAGAATTTGCATTTTCTCTTTGTTGTAAGCCATTTTCATAAACATAGACGGCAAAAATTACAAATTATAAAAGCAATTTTAAGTGGCGTCCCTGCTACCGGAACCGGAAATAACATTAACATTTTGACGATAGAGACTACAGCATTGTTAATGTTACCGAATAGAGCAACAGTTAGATTCAAATTATACAAATAATTGGTGTTTCACATTTGGTATAAATAAGAAATTTAAATAAAAATTATTAAACAATGGGTTTTAATAAAGAATTTCAACACACGGTAGAGTGTAGATACATTGTAAGTTGTAACAACAATACATAAAAAATGATAACATAAAATATTTAAAAAGCCGGACATTTTAAAGGTTTTTAGCTTTACCTGCCGGACGGGGGACATTAGGCTAAAAAGGAGGACATGCCCTCTCTTTGCCGGACGTCTGCCAACCCTACTTCAAGTCCTCTTATATTGTACTTCCTCATGCAGGTCAGTCAGTTGTCTTCCCATATTATTCATCTCTGTTTCTAAAAGTCTTCTCCGCATGTTTTTATGTCTCCCGCTATGCCATTTGCCCAGGGGATTTCAGTTCAATGATTTTCTGGTTATATTATTCTCAAGTTTTCTTAAAGTCTGTCAGCTCCCCCGAAGTCGTTTCCACTCATATCCTCTAAATTTCTCATAATGTTTTCACTACACACGAAAAAAAAAAGTCTGGATACATTACACATCCCTGCCGTCTACCTCTGTTTACAGGCTTTATTATCAATTTATTCTAAAGCTATACGAACTAACAATAAAAATGACGTTAAAGAAGACTTTTATAATGATTTGGAAGAATTCATAGAAGAAACCCCCAAACAGGACATCCTGATTGTGCTGGGAGACTTCAATGCAAAAATATCTAGAGAGCAAACTCATAAAAAAGTGGCCGATATGGAAAGCCTACATACAACTTCAAATGATAATGGACGGAGAGTCATCAACCTGGCAGAAGCCAAAGGACTGCAGATTAGCAGTACCAGACTACAAAGAAAGGATATACACAAACAAACTTGGAAATCATGTGACAAGAGATCCTATAAACAAATAGATCACATTTTAATTAACAACAGAAATGCATCAAACATACAAGTTAGAGGTTATATAGGCGCTGAGTGCCACAGCGACCACTTCCTCGTTGGAGCAAAATTTAAAATAAAACTTAAGAGAGCTTTCTATACTAAATTACAAAGATTACACCCAACATATAACGGAGAAAAACTACAAGAAATTACAGTCAAAGAGAAATTTACAGATGAAATAAAATGTAAACTTGAAACTCTGCAAAACCCTTTGGAGGAAAGCGTTGACCAAACTTGGTTGAACATCAAGAATACAATTCAATCTACCGCAGAAGAATGTCTCGGTGTGTTAATCATGCATATAAAGAACAGATGGTTCAATCAAAAATGTGTAGAAGCAGTCATTAGGAAAAAGAATGCCAGACATTTATGGTTAAATGACATCAACAACATCCAAAAGGAAGAGCAATATAGAAATGAATGTAAAGAGGCTTCAAAAATAGTTTGACAGCAGAAGCGAGAATATATGAGTGATATAATCAAAGATATGGAAACTAATCACCAGAAAAACGAATCCAGAAAGTTTTTTAAAGAACTGTAGTCAATGTAACGAGGGCACCAACACAATACATTTGGTTTAAAAGACAAAAATGGGAATATGATAAATACCAATGAGGAAATGTGCAACACATGGAAAGAATATTTTGTCGAATTGTGAAATTGTGAAGCTCCAAGTAACACTCTCCCACAGGAAGAGGTTCTAACGTGTGAACCACAAATTGAAGAACCTGCATTTGAAGAAATCCTATATGTAATCACACGACTTAAAAACAATAAGGCAACAGAGGCTGATGGAATTGCTGCTGAATTTATAAAGGCAGGTGGCCATGCATTACATCTAAAGCTATACGAACTAATAATAAAAATCTGGAGGACAGAAGAATTACCCCATGACTGGAAAGAGTCATTATTGATACCTATCTTTAAGAAAGGAGACAAGTTTCAATGTGAAAATTATAGAGGAATATCACTACTGTCCACAAGCTATAAGATACTATCCGCAGTATTACTAAATAGACTAAAACCATATTCAGAAGTCATATTAGGTGACTACCAGGCGGGTTTTAGACAAAACAGATCAACAATAGATCAGATCTTACGACAAATAGCCGAGAAAAGTTGAGAATATAAAAGAGATCGTCATAACATTTTTGTGGATTTTAAAAAGGCTTATGATAGTGTCCATAGGAATAGTCTATGGAATGCTATGCAGGAATTTGGAATACCAAGGAAGTTAATCAACATGACCAGACTATGCATGGAAGATACTTAAAATATAGTAACATATAAAGGTAGGAAATCAGACCCTTTCCAAATAACATCTGGCTTGAAACAGGGTGATGTACTATCGCCGCTACTCTTCAATCTGGCTCTAGAGAAAGTTGTAAGGAAGATAAAGGAGGAATGTGATATTGGAGGAACATCCAAGCTGCTTTGGTTATGCAGATAATATAGATATTATAGGGGAACATGAAAAAAAGACATTGGAAATATTGACTTACTTAAAGGAAAAAGTCCAACAGATGGGGCTGGTTATCAACCAAGATAAGACAGAATATATGGTAATTTCAAGAGAAGGAATGGCTAAAAACTCTGGCCACATACAAATAGATAATAAGACCATTAAAAGAACGGAAACATACAAATACCTGAGTACAATCTTCAACTGCTCCAACATCATAAGGGAAGAAATACAAATTGGAATCAATTCTGGAAATAAGATATACCATGCATTTCAACATCTACTAAAATCAAATGCGCTATCTCGTAACACCAAAATCACAATATACAAAACACTGATCAGACCAGTTGTGCTGTATGGCTCTGAAACCTGGAGTACAACGAAAGGCAAACCTTTAAGAACAAAGTTTTAAGACGCATCTTTGGGCCCATTAGGGATACACAAAGTGGAGAGAGGAAAAGAAGAAGTAACAAAGACATTTAAGATATGTTTAAGTCCCCGCTAATCACTGGTATCATGAAGGTTAATAGACTACAATGGCTGGGGCATATAGAAAGAATGGAAGACAATAGGGAAACAAAACTCGCTTACACTCAGGAAATAAATGACCGTAGACCCCGAAGTAGACCAAGAAGACGGTGGAGAGATAATATATATATACAGACTTACAAGCACTTGGAATCAACGACTGGCAAGAGAAGGTCAACCAGAGAGACGAATGGAGATGGATTGTATCTGCAACAAAGAACTTCAATGGCTCAGAACGCTGAAGAAGAAGAAGATTATCAATTTCTATGGCAGCTTGTTGTGTCCAATGCTTGTTCTTTACAAGTCTAATGTCTTTCCCATCAATTTGCAAATCTGCAGGTATCTGTATCATGTTACCAGTCCACTTTTCCACAGAGTCCCCCATCCCCCTTACCAAACACATTGTAATGGCCGAATAATTTCGGAATTCTGCAACGCTTTCTCGACAACTACCAGTAGCCTTATAGTGGACGTGCTTGTTGGGGCAATGGCATTGAGATGGACAAAAACGCAGAGCTGTGCACAAGTGTGTGTGTGTGTGTTTGTGTGAGTGCGTGCATGTGTGTGTGTGTGTGTGTGTGCGCGCGCGCGTAGTGTCACAAATAAGCTAAAGATGTCGTACTACCAGGATATGTATATGTATATGTACATTTACGCTTTTAACATCAGCACTACAATAAGAAGATAATCGCTATACCAAGCCCGGATGTGAAATGTGCTATTAATGTTCATACAATTTACAGGATGTTAGGTATGCAGATAATCTTTATACAAATACTGAAAGTTATATATGCAGATAATCTTTATACAAACACTGAAAGTAAGGTATGCAGATAGTCTTTATACAAATACTGAACGTTAGATATGCAGATAATCTTTATACAAATGCTGAAAGTTAGATGTGTGGACAGTCTTTGTCCAAGTACTGAAAGTAATATAAGAAGATAATCTTTGTACAAATACTGAAAGTAAAATATGCAGATAATCTTTATACAAACACTGGAAGTTAGATATGCAAATAATCTTTATCCAAATACTGAAAGTATTCAGGGGGGGGGGGGGGGCAGAGAATAGCAAGACTAGATTCCGTCATGCATGTCGACAATGGAGGTTTCCTCGCGTGTTTCACTGGCCACTCAAGGGCAGCAGAGAATAACAACACACTGTAGATTGCCATACGTGTCGTCAGAGGAGACGAAGGAAAGGATGGGTGAGGGGTTGGTTTCTCCATTTCGAATAACAACTTTAGCTGCAAGATTAAACCAACCATGAACAAGTGTCAAGATAAAGTTAAAAAGAATAACCAAGTCAACAAACGAAGCTTGACCTCATTATATCCCAGGATACCTCTCCGCAGACAAGTTCCAGTACCAGCCTGGCACACTCTGGTGATGTATGAGCTTGGAGAAGGGCATGAGGCTATGTCACACGTTCACCGCAGAGGTTGTATTTCTGTACTGGATCAGAAGGCAAGTCTTAACACTTACTCCTTCCGATAGATCCAGCATATTCAGTGCTTAGATTACCTGAACGCCAGGGCATCGGATTTCACAGTTAATTACCTGAATGCCAGGGTATCGGATTTCACAGTTAAAGATCAGTCTACTAGCGGATGCACCTACCACAAATGAATATAAACTCTGGAAATAGGACCATGTAGAGCAGTGGTTCCCAAGCTTTTCAAGCAGAGGGCCATATCTACTATTTTCGGTTGTTAAGCGGGCCACAACTTTATAATATTATGAAAGTCCTGCAATAGCAATCACACCTTTCTTACCTTTGGTCAACAAAATTCTAAAACTTTAAAGGCAGTCAGTGTCAATTACAATCAAAATTTCATTTAACAATAAATTTTTAATCAGTTTCAAAAATTTCTATTAATGTAAATAATTTACAATTGTAACTGTTATTCATTACAAGTTACTTAAGTTCAGATGCCAGTTTACTAATGTCTGGGCACAAATCTGTCGTACTTAAAGTCAGAAGCGCAGCTAGAATACTGTCGGTGAGTCTGGAACGTTGCTTGTTTTATATAACGGTCATTGGGGAAAATGACTGCTCGCATCTGTAAGTCGAACCAAAACGACAAATGTATCTCTGGGGAAATGAACGCAAGTGTTCAAATTGTTCGACTGGTAATAGTCGCCAGAATGAAATCATATGGTCAGCTGAAGGTGAAGCAGGCAGCTCCAGAAATGTACATCTCAGTGCAGAATTGCATTTCAAATCAATTACTTCATGCTGAAGGTTTCGCTGTAATTGGCAGAGCTTGGCATCAGGAAATACGAACGAATTTATGAAGAGGGCAACATTATCCTCCTCTATTGTGAACTCTTGAAATCTCGACTGAAAGATATCCAGAATACTTTCAACTTTTACTTTGCACTGTAGCAAGTCATAATTATTTTCCACCACAAGTTGGAAACACCTATAAAGTCCCCTCAGTCAGATGTCCGATAAACAGACGTAGTTTCATTTTAAATGAAGAAATGTCATCGCACAAATTTGTTAATAGTTTGTTTGCCCCCCCCCCTCCTATCCCGGATCCTCGCATTTAAAGAGTTTAAATGAGACGTGATGACCAGGCCATTACGCAAGTCATCGTTCAGCAGACAATCCCGTTCTGTAGTCAATGTAGTCCAGATAGAAACGGATAGACACTATTTTTCAGTGCCCAGAAACGTTGAACTTTCCCTTTAGATAGTCATCTGACATTACAGTGTAACAGTAGCTCACCGTATTCCTCGTTCAGGTCTGATATCTGAACTAACGCCTGTTCAGCGCCATACTTCGAATTTTGTTCACACATCTCAGAACAATATCCATGACATGGTTGAGATTTACAGACATTCCACACATAGCTTCTTGGTGAATGATTCAATGAAATTTTAATATAGTGCTGCCAAGAAACTGTTCCAACAATGCTACACATCCATATTTTTCACCCGTCAAATTCGGAGCACCGTCTGTGCATGCACTGTCCATTTTTATCCATTCTACGTTGTTGTTGTTGTTTTTTTTTTTTTCTAAAAACAACTTCAGAGTTGCATGCATTGAGTCAAGTCCTAGAAGTTCTTAAATGACTTCAAAATTATCGTTTATTGCCCGAACAAAAACTGCGACCAGAGCTGTGTCAGATATGTCAGTGGATTCATCCACTGGCAATGAAAGAAAAAAAATTACAATTTTTGATATGTGCTGCTACTTGACGATAAACATCGTTGGCTAATTCTTCAACTCGCCTGGCCACAGTATTATTAGACAAAGGAATCTGATCAAATTTTGTTTCACACTTTTTATCGCGAAGCATTCTAGCAGCAATTTTAAGGGAAGGCTTGATTACTTTTTCTGCATTGGTGACCGGTTTCTTTTTGTGAGCCAACAGAAGAGCGACTTCGTACGATGCAACAACAGCACACATGCTCTGTTCGTTAGCCTATGTGAAATATGACTGTTGCCTGGTCAGAGAACGTTCTTTGTGAAATCTTTTCTTAACTCCGAATTGATCAGATATTGAGAATTTATGTCTGAATGTGTGGTCCAGATTATTATTATTATTATTATGATTATTTTTTTTTTTTTTTTTTTTGTAACAGAAACACAAAATCCGCAGATTAAGAAAACTGGTTTACCACTACTGCTAGGCATAAACATAAATTTCTCCGTCCAATCTTCGTTGAATTCACGGCAAGCATCATATTCACATTTTCGCTTTTTGCCATTGTTTGATTTTAGATTTTCCACACTCATGTTTATAGGCTTTAACGGTACATTTTTATTGAAAAAATCAAATTTCAACACAATACTGCCGACTCTGCTAAACAGTTGTAACTGACGACAACATGGCGCATTACGCACTCTGATTGATCAACAAGGCTGGGATTGGGAACTTCATAACGTTTCATTGTGAAATGAACAGGCGCATTTGACAATATCTAAGCATAACAACCACGAGCAGAGTGAATTATCACACACTGACGGCGCGCTCCGAGTGCATTATTTTTTAAATTATTAAAATATTTTATATTAAACTAGCTGACCCTGCCCGGCTTCGCCCAGACCCTGGTGGGGAGCATCTCATTTAATTCATATAAGTAGTCATATAAGTTCTCGTTCCCGTTACCGACTATCTGTCTGTCTGACTGTCTGTCTGTATGTCTGTCTGACCCAGCCCGTCTTCGCCCAGACCCTGATGGGGAGCATGTCATTTAATTCATATAAGTAGTCATATAAGTTCCCGTTCCCGACTGTCTGTCTGTCTGTCTATCTATCTATCTGTCTGTCTGTCTGACCCAGTCCAGCCCATGGTGGAGAGCATCTCATTTAAATCATATAAGTAGTCATATAAGATCCCGTTCCCGACTATCTGTCTGACTGTCTGTCTGTCTTGGGTAAATGGAGGAGGGAGGAGGAAGAGGGAGGTGGAGGAGGGAGGAGGAGGGCGGAGACAGGAGGAGGAGGGAGGAATAGGAGGGAGGAGGAGGGATTAGGAGGAGGGGGAGGAGGGAGGAGGAGGAGGGAGGAGAAGGAGGGAGGATGAGGGAGCAGGAGGGAGCAGGAGGGAGGAGAAGGAGGGAGGAGGAGAAAGAGGGAGGAGGAGAAAGAGGGAGGAGGAGGAATGTGAAGGGAGGAGGAGGTAGAGGGAGGAGGAGGGAGGAGGAGGAGGGAGGAGGAGGGGGAGGAGGAGGGAGCAGGAGGAGGAGAGGGAGGAGGAGAAAGAGGGAGGAGGAGGAATGTGAAGGGAGGAGGAGGTAGAGGGAGGAGGAGGGAGGAGGAGGAGGGAGGAGGAGGGGGAGGAGGAGGAGGGAAGAGGAGGTAGAGGGAGGAGGAGGAGGGAGAAGGAGGGAGGAGGAGAGAAGAAGAGGAGGGAGGAGGAGGAGGGAGGAGGAGGAGGGAGGAGGAGAGGGAGAAGGAGGGAGAGAGGAGAAGGGAGGAGGAGGGAGGAGGAGGAGGGAGGAGGCAGAGGGAGAAGGAGGAAGGAGGAGGAGGGAGGAAGAGGGAGCAGGAAGAGGGAGGAGGAAGAGGGAGGAGGAGGAGGAAGAGGGAGGAGGAAGAGGAGGGAGAGGGAGGAGGGGAAGAGGAAGAGGGTAGGAGGAGGAAGAGGGGAGAGGAGGAGAAGAATGGAGAAGGAGGGAGGAGGAGAAGGAGGAGTGAGGAGGAGAAGGAGGAGGCAGAGGGAGAAGAAGGAAGGAGGAGGAGGAAGGAGGGAGAGGAAGGAGGGAGAATGAGGAGGGGAGGAAGGAAAGGGGGGTGGAGGAGGAGGTAGAGGGAGGAGGAGGAGGAGGGAGGAGGAGGGAGGAGGAGGGAGGAGAAGGAAGAAGGAGGAGGAAGAGGGAGGAGGAGGATGGAAGAAGGAGGAGGAAGAGGGAGGAGGAACAAGGCCTCTTTCTTACAGCTGGCAGGCCACAAGTAGCCAGGGGCCGTGGTTTGGGAACCTCTGATGTAGAGCGAACACCATTCTAAACCATTCTCCCACGTTAACTAGAATATTTGATTAAATATGCCATATTTAGACACAGGAAACAGCTAGGTCTGTGCAGAAGAACACACACAGTCAAGTAATAGACAGGAAACAGGCAACGGAGAAACGTCTCGCAACATGTAAACACAGACGGAACATGTATGCCGTATATGTTGGACAATTATTGGTAATGATCCTCATCTGTCATTTCCCTCCGATAGCGCACAGTTCCCCATCCCATGTCAACACAATAATTATATGGGAATGCAACTACTCAAAGACCCCCACTTCACGTTAGTGGATGTAATAATTTATGTTGACGATGTTTGCGCCAGCCATATGAAGCAGTGGCCCGTTGTTCAAACAGAGGCGTCACCTTAAATATTTTACAGCGCATGGTGTTCCTTCATTTGATCTAAGGCAGTGCCTGTAGGTTAAATACTTTATGACGTGTCACTACACCTGAGAGCAAGGGAAATGGTACCTTGAACAAAACACAGGGAATGTCATCAGCGTATATTTTGGGCAGAATGAGTATTATTTTATTCACACATGTCCCGTAGATTATACCTCCTCTCAGGCTAGCTCCAAGAAAATATGAGGCTCTGATTGGGAGGGAGTGTTGGAGTCGCAGTTATTATAAAGTGATCATCACAACCACAACCGCCGCCACTATTTTGTTGATTTATCTTTAAAGCATTTGATTACAGCAGTCTCGGCGTAAAGCATTTGATTACAGCAGTCTCGACGTAAAGCATTTGATTACAGCAGTCTCGACGTAAAGCATTTGATTACAGCAGTCTCGACGTAAAGCATTTGATTACAGCAGTCTCGACGTAAAGCATTTGATTACATCAGTCTCGACGTAAAGCATTTGATTACAGCAGTCTCTACGTAAAGCATTTGATTACAGCAGTCTCGACGTAAAGCATTTGACTACAGCAGTCTCGACGTAAAGCATTTGATTACAGCAGTCTCGACGTAAGCACATGACACAGCCAACTGACAGCCTTCAGAGGGCATTCACAGACTTAACCATCACATCATATCATGTCGGGGTATACAGTCCGAGGTTTGCATATTGTCTGTGTAATATCTCACTCCGCCAGAACACTAGCTTTGTGACTGCCTGTAAACTTGGCAAATAAATGTGCTGGCTTCTCCTTATCTTCTACACCCAATTGAGAGATTACATGTACAGATTATTCTATTATGTGGAGTCGTTCTCACTTTGTTTTTTTGTAAATGTTGCCAGTGCAACCATATTCCCGACATAGTCACGACGATTTCCAACTGCTGGGTGTCCAAAGGATGCCACTAGTGGGATTTACGAATACATTACAACATGCACAACTTCCCGTCTTGTGATCGTTATCCCCATTGGAGCTTCGGGCTTCAACTAACTGACTCTGTTGCTTCTCCTGCTGCTGTGTCTATTTGATCCCTTTATTATTATTCGTTGTCTTCAATTCTCTTCTCCGTTTGTTTTTAGATGTCCCTTTGCTTCGTGTAACCTGCGAGTTCAAGACAAATGACTTTCTAGTTGTACTGTTCTCGGGTTTTCTCAATGTCTGTCCTGACCAGCCCCATCGACTTTACCTCACCTCTTTATTTGCACCGCTTCTATTGTGCACAACATATTTAGATAAGTGTATAATTATTTATTCAGGAGGAAAGGACTACAAAAGGGGAGTTGGCATAATTTTGGATCACATGGGTACAAGAACGGTTACAGGATTTCGGACGCTTTCAGATAGAGTATTATTAGTGAAACTCCGTGGCAAACCTCTGAATATTAACATAATACTAGTATATGCGCCAACAGCAGACATTACAGAAGAGGATATAGATATATTTGTTAACGAATTAGACATGGCCGGGTGCCAGTGTAGCCCTGGAGATAATATTCGCAGTCAAATTGACTACATGCTGATTCCAAAGAGAAGCAGTTTAGTGGGAGAGAAAACATAACCAGGAGCAGACTGACATAGTGGGCGTGAAAAGGTGAGGTTAAAACTTAAAACCATAAAGAAAACCCCCAAAGAACATCACGTTAGATCTAGCATTACTTAAAACAGACAAAGACATCAGAGAAAGGTACAATGTTACCGTAAAGAACAGATATAATGCCGTGGAGATAATACAGACTTTTGATGAACAATATGACATGTTGCGGGACCACCTAAACATAGAATTGCAAAAACGAAATGGATGACAGATGACATTTTGCAGATGGTGGATAAAAGAAGAAAGAAAAAGCAAGCTAAAGAATAATATAATAGAATACGTAAAGAAATAGTAAGCAAATGCAAAGTGGCTAAAGAAGTCTGGCTGAATTAACAGTGCATGGAAATTGGGACAAACTAAGAAAAGTATCTACCAACAAATAAATACAATAACAAGTAGGAAAAAAAACGAAATACCATTGGATGTTTAAAAAATAGGAATGGTGCAATATTGATGAGAAAAGATGATAGAGTCAATGAATGGACGAAATATTCTGAAGAACTGTATGATGATTGGAGACCGGGTGTAAATAATCAAAACAATGGCGAGGGTCCACCAATACTCGCAGCGAAATTTGAAGATGCACTACATCGCATGAAGAAAGGAAAGACACCCGGCCCAGACAACATTATATTGGGGGAAGATGGGGCTCTATATTTTGGAATTGAAATATTGACGAAATTCCTAAATGACATTTACACCAGTGGGTACATTCCTAGTGACCTAATAAAATCCATCTTTATAGCTCTGCCAAAGAAACCAGGCGCTTTAGTATGCGAAGAGCATCGCACAATAAGCCTTAAGAGTCACATGACAAAGCTTTTATTGGGAATAATTATGAAAAGAATCAGAAACAATATTAAACCAGAAATTAGTGATGAACAGTGTTGATTTGTAGAGGGAAAGGGTACAAACAATGTTATATATATATATATATATATATATATATATATATATATATATATATATATATATATATATATATATATATATATATACATATACATATATATATATATATATATATATATATATATATATATATATATATATATATTCAGGACACTATTAGAAAGAGCTATTGAAATTTTTTTTTTTTAACAGATCTGTACTTATGCTTCACAGACTACACACAAGAATTTGAGAATGTGAAATATGGGGAAATAATACAATTACTAAAGCACTTGAATGTTTACGGCAAAGATCTGCGAGTAATAAAGAACATAGATTAGCAGCAAACGGGAGCCATAAGAATCAACAATATTGTAGGAACATAGTATAGAAAGAAGGGCGTAAGACACTTTGTGTATTGTCTCCTGATTTGCTCTCATTGTACAGCGAACACATAATGAGATCTACAGAAAATATGTCAGGGATCCTGATTGGTGGATATAATATAAATAACTTACGCTATGCTGATGACATCGTCATGATAGCAACAAGTCAGAAGGAACTACAGGAAGTTATTGTCACTTGTCGTCCCTGGGGGGAAAGTGGAATCAACAAGCACACCTCTTAATTATCCTTTTCTAAGTTTTTCTCTGCTGGTGGACATTTGTCTACACACACCCCTTGGTATTTAAAGTCTTTTGATCACTCTCTCTCTCTCTCACTCGCTCTCTCTCTCTCTCTCTCTCTCTCTCTCTCTCTCTCTCTCTCTCTCTCTCTCTCTCTCTTCAAAAGACCATCTCCCTTTTCACGTTCCTTCATCACATACCCCCACTAACACAGGCTTCGAACAAACTGATAAAGCATTTATTGCTGATAAGTGTCAGTTGTGTGTGCGAGGTATGGGTGTGAATATTTTTGGTGTTCTCTATCTTGAATGTGTGACAGAATACAGTCGATGATCAGCATCAGAGTTTGTCATCATCATACAGCCATTTCACGTCACCGTTCACATAACAGGAAATAGCTCACCCAGCTGCTTCTCTCTGACTGATGATTGTTTTATTGCCAATATGTTCTGGAAACTTTTTGAATAATATAGTCTCCACTGAATTATATGTTATTTCGTGTCTTTCACTTATACACATTCGACTATCTGGAATATTTATAGTTCCCGTGACTGTCTGATCAACACTGCTTCATTGCGTTACTTAGGGTCCTTTTGTTTTACACAAACGATATACCGGTCGGTAATATAGTCATTTTATTGAAGAATATAAACACCGGTCCAACAATATATCGTTTATACACTGAGGATTGTCACTCATGGAAAATATTAATGATCGTTTTTTCCTTTCTCTATGGTCTATATTAAATAGTCCTCTTCATCATTATTTAGTTATATTTAATACCTTCCTTTAGCACCTCACTTAGAGTGATTCAGTTTCGTTGGTCATTTTAACTCACACTTGTCTGAGCTTCTTGTTAAACAGGGTTCACCGTTTCATATCATGTATTACTTCACCCGAGTATGACCAATTGCTTCTGCTCAGATTGGTAACCACTTTCAATGTCAAGTGCAGGGAACTTTATTTAATCTTTTACAGGCCTAGAAGTAAATCATTTAATCCCATGAAGGAACAGGGCTGGTTGTCTTTACACAACCTAAACTCTATGATATATATTCTATTACGGCACTGAATTAAATCCACACTCCGCCGGTCTTAAGTGCAATCTTTAACTGATTTTAAAACGGTAATTTCAGTCCACAGTTATTTGCTTGGACTACGTCACTTGTTTTGCTCTTAACCCATCAGCCTCTGTTCTTTTTCCTTGTCGTTTGATCCCCGTACAACCGTACCGACCACCTTCTTTTATAAAGACGATCTCCCGGTATATCGTTGTTTTTCCGTTGTTCAAAGGACTCGGTTCACAGTATTACAACGAGATCTAACTGTTTGATCATGCTCCGAACTTACTTGAGATAAACGATCTTTCTGGAAATCGGTGATTCTCCTTTGATCTCGACTAGTTTTTCCCGTGGTCACGCGACCTACGTCTCCGTTACTTCAAATACGAACTCTGGTCTTTGAACTTTTCCGGTCGACAATCTTCCGTTACCCACGGGACTTCGCTCCCGTCGTCAATAAGTACGGCTAGGGTTTAAATTAACGATCGCTGTCCTTTGAAAATTACAGGAGATTCAACTTCTCACCACAACTGTTTCTGTCGTTTCATCCATTAGGAGCGACGCCTGCCAGCAATTTCATGACAGTTATAGATACAGTGGTTGTAGAAAGTGACAAAAATGGGCGTTAGCCTGAATAACAGAAAGACAGAAGTCATGGTGATATCAAAGAAACAGATTGTGACTAAATGTGCAATTAAAGGACGTTATTTTGGGGCAAGTGTATAAATTCAGATATCTAAGCATATGGATAACATCCGATGGAAGATGCATCACAGAAATAAAGAGCAGAATAGGACAAGCAAAAACTGCATTCTATCAAATATAGAACGTGTTGTGCAATAAAAGCAATAAAAGTTGTCCTTGAAAGCTAGAAAAAGAATTATCGCTTGTTACGTTGAGCCAATTTTAACATACGGTTGCGAATCCCTTACAATTAGTAAACAGGCGAAAAAAATTCATGGAAGCCTGGAGATGTGGTTTTATAGAAGAATGCTGACAATTAATTGGAAAGCCAAAATGATCTATCTTAACATTTTGAGGGGAGCTAAGTCGCAAAGACAACTTATCACAAACATCAGAAGAAGCAGTTATCATTGTTTGGTCACATTATGAGAAGACAAAAACTTGAACATGTTGTGACAACCGGAAAGATTTGTGGAAAGAGAGATAGAGGAAGACAGCGTGAGAAAATTCTTGACAGTTTTGTGTCATGGCATGGAAGGGAGTCAATACACGAATTGATCCACGCAATTCGTGGAGAGGCATGATCGCTCACGCCAGCCGACAAAGCACTAGATGATGATGTGGAAGCGGAGGAGGATGAGGAGGAGGAGGATTACGATTGTGCGCAGACACCAATTAATGAATGCTTGTAGTTTACTAGCAATTACTTTTGTCATGCTCCGTGTTACGTATCCATATAGTAATAGTGCTTTCATGAGTTAAAACATCCTAGGTTTGGTGCTAAATTTAATTTCTGTAAATTTCCACAAATATCCTAGTGCTATGAAAGCTTCTCTTTCCGTGCTAGTCTTACTTTAAAATCTGTATCTCATTCCCCCAACTGTGTCTACATTGCTACCTAAATAGGTGATTGATTCGCCTCTTGAAGGGATGTTTGGCCAAACGAGACCAGGTTTTCATTTGCTTGGTTAGCTCTTTATTTGTAAATTGTTCATAATAATTGTCGCAAGAAGCCAAAGACAATGAAAATGTGTTAAAGTGCTGCAAAGAAAAACTAAGCAGGATATCGCACAAAATAAAATGTTCTATACACGGGAAATCAACATTGCGAAGAAAATAATACTAATTATTTAGGCACTTATTGAAAGGTTGTAAATATACTCTGGAAATAAATAAAACAATATGAATATTACAAATATCTTTAAAACACACTTATATAATATTCACAATATGAAACAGCAAAGTATTCGTTTGAAAACCACAACTAGCAATACTACGATATAACATCAGACAGTTACCGGCATCTTGCCGTCTTGACAGAAGAAAGTTTGTATACATTGTGCTTTAAAAAAGGCATAATAATTAAAATCCATGGCTGGAAATAGGGATGATGTTGTACCTGTTCATTGCACAAAACCAGGGCTGAATTGTAGAGACCATGTGTTGTCCATGCAGCATGATACCTCTCTCGGCCTGTCTAGTTTACTCCATAGGAAAGATAACACGAGTACATTTGGAACAAGACCAGCTGCATAAGCTGCCGAATAAGCAAAGCAATGCTCTAACTGTCAGCCAGTCGGAGCTTCGATCATTGACCAGTTGCCAACCATGGTTTAGGGTCTGTTCTGCCCTGCCATGACATTTAGTCTTAAGGTTGCAATGCATTTCCTAGCACTAGGATAAGGCCTGTACCTTCAAATTGTGTTCCTCCGCCTAAAGCATTTGGCACAATGTGGGGTGTTGGATTTGGTGAGAGCCACCCAACATTCGGCTCTAACAGAAAGCAGGTAGTACCTGCTACTGTCATACGGTAGGTCAGTCATATCTGACTAAGACCTGACAGTGACGATAGACAGTATATATCCCAGTTATAACCCACAGTCTGTCAGATAACCATTATGTAAGATAGCCATTCTGTCAGATAAACATTATGTAAGATAGCCATTCTGTCAGATAAAGTTTATGACAGATAACAACTTTGTCAGATAACAACTTTGTCAGATAACAATTTTGTCAGATAACCATTCTGTCATATAAGAACTCTGTCAGACAGTCACTTTTCCAGATAAGAACTCTGTACGATTTATTTTATTTTTTTCGCATATCCTTTACGGGACATCGCTGTCAACATCAGCATCCTTCAGCTGATTGTTGATTTCTCGGCAAGATTACGCTCTGTAATTTGCCATTGCTTTCTGAGCGGCCGGCTCACATACCCCGTAAGTCACCAACGCTACTGATTCTCGCGCAAGTTACGTTCCTCACTTGGATATACCGGATTGCGGAGAAAGTCGCTAACCCCTAGGCCAGGGAGATCGGCCTGTACGATTACTACTTGTTATATAACCACTCTGTTAGATAAGAACTTTTTTCGATAACTACTTGTCAGATAACCACTCTGTCATTTAACCAACGAGTTAATGACTATAAAATGCTTTAATGGTGGCGAATCCTTCATGTAACTGTGAATCCCTTCATTTTGATGAATCAGTTAATTAACGTGCGGCTGTGATACCTTTTGTCACTTGTATTATTCTTCTACACTACAGATTGGATCACATCATTCATTTATATGATGCATATTCTAGAATCTAGAAGTGTCACGAGCTCGCCATGAGTTAACCAGATAATAATACCGACGTTTGCTTGGCGTATATTTTCTAGGCCACAACAGTCGTACTACCAGAGTAAACACAGCTGCACGGGATACATCAGGTCAGCCCATATACACATTTGGTGGTGAGTGAGGAGGAAGTGAGTGCGCTGAATCATATATCACTTTGACAAGTCATAAACATATCAGAGGGAAAACGGAAGTACTTAGCACGGAAGTAACAGTACATATGTCAATTCTGGGTTTCCGGAACATCGAGAAGATTGACGGGGTTATTGGCAACTGTTGTTGGGGGTATACAGGAATTCTCTAGATTGTTTTGGATGTCTCAACCAGTGATGACAAATCTAACATTGAGGGAGCCAGAGGGGGGATGGATCCCTGACAGGGGATGATCTGCCAATGTGCCACCTGTGTGGGGCATAAAGGATAACGTCACGTGGCCAACTTTGGTAGTTTGCCATATAAACCCGAGTTGGGACCAACTAGGGGGACTTGAAAATGCTCTAGTCGGAGTGCCAGGGCACTGCAGTGCTTAGTGGAAATAATATCTACCGTGTGTTAGTTAGTGACTTAATTTTACACGTGCCTATAATGGCAGATGTAGATATGATTGATAGGACTGCAGTAGTGCCATTTAAGGTATAACCTATTATAATATTAGTTCTAATTAATATAGACTGTGGCCTTGTTAAACTATAGTGTGATGATTAGCACTGTTAGTGGAAACTAGTTAGAGTAGAATAGTGATATTAACTCTGCTAGTTAAGAATAGATTAGTGAAGTGTTGATAAGCTTTACTAGTTGAGAATTGAGTAATGAGGGATAATTGGGATCTTCCCGTAGGTGTCCCTGGTGGGCGGGGTTCCGCATTCTGTTTGCTGATTTTTTCTTTGTCATAGCCTGATTCGGCTCTAGGTGGGTAGCTAATCTGCTCCATGACTAAGTCTAGTTAGCTAAAGATCATTAAGCAAGGTGATAGGCTTACACTCAGCCGAAAGGATCAGTGACTAGTACTATCACCAGATGTGTTGTTATCCTAGGTTCCCTACCAGATCCAAGGAAACTCAACAAGTTTTTGGGAAAGAATCCAATCCCATTCGGAAGAACACCAGTTCAACAATCAATAAAGTTGAGTACAGAACGTAACTAAAGCTAGAAGGAAGTTGATTCACCAAAGAGAGTGATGCGTACTGATGCACCACACAGCATCAGACAGTAGTAACGAACTGAAAACATTAAGTCTAATAATTCCATAGTGTGATATAATCTCGTGTAATAGAACACAGGACTTGATACTTGAGGCTAGATAGACACGAGGGAGGATCCAGTACAGTAACAATTAACATTAATCTGTGTACACACTACAAAGGACTTGTGCAATTTTTTTAAGGAACGATAGGAACGGACATTGTGTAGAGGCCAACCGGTCCATGATTAACTGTTAATACCACCGGTGTCTATTTCGGATGTTCATGAAATGGGATTACCAGAGGTCTACAGAGGCAAATCAGTATCCGGCAAGATGGTTTCGGCGCTGGGTGAGAAGTACATGTTCTGACGTAACGTGCTGTGGTCTATCCTTGCTGGGATCAGCTGACTGGGTTGTTGTCTGAGAGTCCGATTCTACACACTTTATAGAACACGTCACACATTTTCTTCACATACACGTCTCAGATACGTTACACTTTTCTTTTAATAAATTAATCTTTATTAATTTTTAGAAGCAAGAGTTGTTGAGTATGTTGCGTTGGGGAAGTATGAGAAGGGGGCATAGTACGACAGTGAGAGAGTGATAGGAAAAGGTGTCCATAGGCTGATGGAGTGTGTTGGACGGAAGCTGGTGGATTCTCCAGAATATTGAGAGGGAAAAAAATATTATAATGTGGGTGTCGACTCTCTTCACTCCAGGGACGACACTGTAAAGGAGGACACGACATTATTGGGGGCTCGTCCGGGATCTTAGGACAGCGGGATCTCTCGTAAATGGGATCTTTGGACAGCGGGATCTCTAATAAACGGAATCCTTGGACAGCGGGATCTCTCGTAAACGGAAACCTTTGACAGTGGGATCTTCTGACAACGGGGTCTTTGGACACGGGATCCTTAGTTATAAGAGGGAGATATCATTTTGGAGAATCCAGCTAGAGTGAATGTGGATAGGGGTTAGGACTAATTAATATCTTACCTGTTCACACTTCACACGTCTGCATAGGTCTGTGGTCCTGATTCTACTCTTGTCACTGAGTGAATGTGCTGTGTGTAGTAATATCTAGATTTATAGTACTTGTTCATAGATCTGTATAGTAATTTGCAGTTATATTGTACTAGACCTGCTAGCTTACCTCTCTGTATAATGGCCACCCCTAAACTAACCACGTTAGAATTAAAGGCAAAGGGGGAAGAAATGGGATTGGGGGGTTCTGCTCTAACGGATTACATACAGGAAGTGGAGAGAGAGTATCGTCAAGCAGAAAGGGAAGATCGAAAGGCCAAGCTGGAATTGAGAAGGATGGAGTTGGAACAAGCAGCTAAGAAATTGGAAGCTGAACAAGCAGCTAAGAAATTGGAAGCTGAGCAAGCAGCTAAGAAATTGGAAGCTGAGCAAGCAGCTAAGAAATTGGAAGCTGAGCAGGCAGCTAGGAAATTTGAAGCTGAGCAAGCAGCTAGGAAATTAGAAGCTGAACAGGAAGCACAGAAAAGGGAGCACGAGTACCGGATGAGGGAACTCGAGTTGAAGAGTCAATCTAATGGAGAAACTGAGGGAGCAGTTGGAGGTTCCTCCATCCCAGGATCAACACCAGTAGGTGGACATGGGTACCATGCTATGAAGTTTCCTTTAGCGGTCTACGAGGAGGACAAAGAGAAGATTGACCAATACCTTCAACGCTTCGAGGCTATGTCAGTTGCTATGGGTCTGGAGCGTAACAAATGGAATCTTAAGCTATCCCAGGGTTTACGCGGGACCGGATACGAGGTTTATTCTCGCCTGCCACCAGGACATGAGAACAATTATGACGAGTTAAAGACGGCTCTGCTGAAACGATTCGAGGTTACGTCACATACCTACCGGAAAAAATTTCGAGCAGCGAAACGAGAACCGGGGGAGTTGTTTGCCGCCTACAGTTTGCGTCTAAAATCTTATCTCCATAAGTGGATGGATTTGGCTGGGTTCGCACATGACTATGAGAGTCTGGAAGAGCTCATGGTGGTCGACCAGTTGAAGAAGCAAATGTCTAAACCTCTCAGGACGTTCCTGTGAGAACAAGGAGCAGAACGTATTGACCTCGTGACTAAATTAGCAGAACGGTTCGTCGAGGTACATGGGGAGGCAGGGGAAAACCTTTCCACCAACTCCAAAAGTCAAGAGAAACATGACAAGAAGAAAACCAAAAACTCAGGAACAAAAAAGTGGGAACCTTATGTGCAAAAATCAGAGGATAGTTCAGAGAAGAAGAAGGAGGGAAGCAAGAGCACTTCAAGCTCTACACCTAAACGACCGTGGTCGGAGAAGTGGTGTTCAATTTGTAAGTCACCCTCTCACAATACGAGGGACTGCAAATCGAAGGCTAAGAACCCTCACTTCGCAGCATGTCAAGTGACTTCCAAGGAGGTTGTCACGGAAAATGCCAAGGTCAACAAGGAAGCTCGCCACCAGGAGAGCTCACTCAAGTCCGACAATAGAAAAGCTAGGACAGGGAAATGGTGCAACCAATGCAAGTCAAACACGCACAATGCTATTGACTGCAGGGGAGAGTCAGGAGACACTCAATTCGTCGTGTGCCCCGGGAAACCTAAGGTGGAGCCCACCGAACAGGTCGAGGCCGAGGAAGAGACTCCAGACCAGGAAAAACCACCTCTAGTGGAATTGGTAGAGGTTAACGGTCGTCAAGTGGAGTGTTTATACGACACAGGACTGGACGGGGAGGCCGTGATTTCTGCGGATCTGGTACATCCAGAACAATTCACAGGTGAAACCTTGGATATACAGCCTGCACAGAAGAGTGCTGTAGTCATGAAGTTGCCCATTGCTAATGTGAAGATTCGGTCAAGGTACGTCACCGGCACCATCAAGGCCGCTGTATTGACCGATCCCATTTTTCCAGTCATCCTAGGTTGCCGGTATGTCTTTCTGGGAATGCCCAGGGAGCCAATCCATATGGGAGCAATGCAGACTCGCTCTCAGACGAAAACGGAAGAGGCAGACGCAATTGTGACTAACCCAATGCCGGGGGAGCTAAGAACTGCCCAGAGTGAGGATGATACTTTACGTCCTTGCTACAGAAAGCTGCAGAAAAGTGCTGATCCACCAGGACGGGGGCAGTACTACATGAAGAATAGGATACTCTACAGGAGAGCAGGAAGGGGAGACAACCTATACGGTCAGTTGGTCGTCCCGAAATCTCACAGGTCCCAGATTCTTCATATGGGGCATACCATCTCCTTTAGTGGACACATGGGTATTGCCGCAACCATGCAGCGGATTTCCTGCCATTACTATTGGCCGGGAATGACAGATGATGTGCGTCGGTATGTGAAGTCATGCCCTGAGTGCCAGAGGGTGGCACCGAAACACTGGACAGCACCGGTGGTGTTGGGTGAGATGCCCATCATGAACTCTCCTTTCGAGAGGGTAGCCATCGATATCGTGGGTCCACTTCCCAGGACTAGGAAGAGGAACATGTATATACTCACAATGGTGGATTGCTGTACAATGTGGGGTGAAGCCATACCGTTGACCACGATTGACTCGAAAAGAGTGGCGGACGCACTGATGGAGGCCTTTACCAGATTAGGCTTTCCGGATCAAATTCTGACGGACAATGGATCTCAGTTTTGTGGAAAACTCATGGAGGAGGTATTTAGGGTGTTTCACTCTAACCACATACATACCAGCCCTTACCACCCTCAAGCCAATGGACAAGTAGAGCGTTTCAACGGCACGTTGATGACAATGCTCAGGAAATTAGCGCAGGAAAAACCTGATAGGTGGGATGAATATATCCCAGCAGCACTCTTTGCCTATCGGGAAGTTCCTCATGGCTCAACAGGACTACCACCCGCTACGTTGCTGTTTGGTCGTCCAATCAAAGGACCGTTGGAAGCCATGTTGAGGAGTTGGACTGAAGAGGGGACGTCAGAAGAAGTGATCTCATCCTACAAATACGTGGAGGAACTGAAAGAAAAACTCCACAAGGGATGGACTCTGGCAAATCAAAACTTGAAAAAGGCCAGGAAAAGACATGCGGCTTACTACAACCGTAGGTCTAAAGAAAGATCTCTAGAGGTGGGAGATAAAGTCTTGTTGCTACTCCCAACGGGAAACAACAAACTGGAGATAGGTTGGCAAGGACCATTTCCCGTGGAAAGGGTGATATCCAGAACCAACTATCAGATCCGGATCCGGGGAAAGTCGAAGATTTTCCATATCAATCTCTTGCGGAAATATGAAGAGAGACCCGGAGACAAGGCAGCTCACCTCATGGCAATGGCAGTTGCAGTGGAGACTGAAGTGGGAACCCGCGAGGGCAGGGAATATCCCTTAGTACACCAGGAAACCTATAGGGATGTACAAGTGAACCCTGATCTGACCTCACAGGAGAGGGAAAAGATAACCCAGGTTCTCAAGTCTCATAAGGAGATACTGACGGATAAACCAGGACGAACGAGGTTGGTGGAGTTCGAGATGACTTTGACCACACAGGAGCCTGTTCGCCAAAAGGTTTACCCAGTGCCATTCTCTAAAGAAAAGGCCCTGGAGGAGGAAATACAAAAACTGCTGGAGGATGACGTGATTGCACCATCCACATCCCCATACAATGCGGGGGTAGTTTTGTTACGCAAACCAAGTGGAGAACACCGGTTGTGTATAGACTACCGACTTCTGAACAGTCATACACAATTTCAGGTGGAACCTTTGCCGAATCCAACTCAGTTATTCGCTAGGCTCCATAAGGCTCGGTACTTTTCGAAGGTGGATCTGAGTCGGGGGTACTATCAGATACCAGTCAAACCGGAGATTCGACCACTGTTAGCTTTCAGTACACCCAGTGGACACTACGAATTCAAGGTCATGCCCTTTGGACTCAGCAATGCACCTAGTGTGTTTACACGCATGATGAGGACTTTACTAGATCCGTTACAGGATCCATCCATCATCTCATTCATGGATGATATTCTGATTTCCAGTGACAGCCTGGATGACCACTTACAATCCTTGGAGAGAGTGTTTAATAGGCTCAAGGAAGCAGGGCTTACTGCTCGTCCAACCAAGTGCATGATTGGTTACCAGACTCTGGAATTTCTAGGTCACACCATCACTCCAGGACACATTGTTCCAGAAGAGAAGAACCTGGAGAAAATCAGAAATGCACCAAGGCCAAAAACGAAGAAGGATGTGCGATCTTTTCTCTCGTTGTGTGGGTTCTACCACAAATTTATCCCACATTTCACGGAATTGGGAGCTCCGTTGACGGAAACCTTGAAAAAGGGATTCCCGGACCAAATCATTTGGACACCAGAATGTGAGAATGCCTATAGTCAGTTAAAGGAGGCCTTGGTCAGCAAACCTGTATTACAGCTCCCTGACCTTTCCAAACAATTTGTGTTGAGAACAGATGCGAGTGCGATGGAATTGGAGCCGCTTTGTTACAGGAAGGAAAAGACGATGCTTCGGTTTTGAAACCTGTGGCATACGCAAGTAAGAAACTTCTACAGGCGGAGAGGAATTATTCAACTGTCGAGAGAGAGTGCTTGTCCCTCGTATGGGCAGTGCAAAAATTTCAGCCATATTTGTATGGAGTTAAGTTTCGAGTCCAGTCGGATCATCAACCCCTGATGTTCCTGGCTACTTCTCAGAAGCTCAACGCACGTTTGATGCGGTGGTCGTTGTTACTTCAACCGTATAATTTCACAGTAGAGTACATTCCTGGGAAGGAAAATGTTGGAGCGGACTTCTTGTCAAGACACCCAGCTCCTGAAGAAGAGGAATGAATCATCTGGATTTAACTCATGGTGGAGAAGAGTGAGATGGACTACTCTCTTAAGAGGGGGCCTATGTCACGAGCTCGCCATGAGTTAACCAGATAATAACACCGACGTTTGCTTGGCGTATATTTTCTAGGCCACAACAGTCGTACTACCAGAGTAAACACAGCTGCACGGGATACATCAGGTCAGCCCATATACACATTTGGTGGTGAGTGAGGAGGAAGTGAGTGCGCTGAATCATATATCACTTTGACAAGTCATAAACATATCAGAGGGAAAACGGAAGTACTTAGCACGGAAGTAACAGTACATATGTCAATTCTGGGTTTCCGGAACATCGAGAAGATTGACGGGGTTATTGGCAACTGTTGTTGGGGGTATACAGGAACTCTCTAGATTGTTTTGGATGTCTCAACCAGTGATGACAAATCTAACATTGAGGGAGCCAGAGGGGGGATGGATCCCTGACAGGGGATGATCTGCCAATGTGCCACCTGTGTGGGGCATAAAGGATAACGTCACGTGGCCAACTTTGGTAGTTTGCCATATAAACCCGAGTTGGGACCAACTAGGGGGACTTGAAAATGCTCTAGTCGGAGTGCCAGGGCACTGCAGTGCTTAGTGGAAATAATATCTACCGTGTGTTAGTTAGTGACTTAATTTTACACGTGCCTATAATGGCAGATGTAGATATGATTGATAGGACTGCAGTAGTGCCATTTAAGGTATAACCTATTATAATATTAGTTCTAATTAATATAGACTGTGGCCTTGTTAAACTATAGTGTGATGATTAGCACTGTTAGTGGAAACTAGTTAGAGTAGAATAGTGATATTAACTCTGCTAGTTAAGAATAGATTAGTGAAGTGTTGATAAGCTTTACTAGTTGAGAATTGAGTAATGAGGGATAATTGGGATCTTCCCGTAGGTGTCCCTGGTGGGCGGGGTTCCGCATTCTGTTTGCTGATTTTTTCTTTGTCATAGCCTGATTCGGCTCTAGGTGGGTAGCTAATCTGCTCCATGACTAAGTCTAGTTAGCTAAAGATCATTAAGCAAGGTGATAGGCTTACACTCAGCCGAAAGGATCAGTGACTAGTACTATCACCAGATGTGTTGTTTCTATCCTAGGTTCCCTACCAGATCCAAGGAAACTCAACAAGTTTTTGGGAAAGAATCCAATCCCATTCGGAAGAACACCAGTTCAACAATCAATAAAGTTGAGTACAGAACGTAACTAAAGCTAGAAGGAAGTTGATTCATCAAAGAGAGTGATGCGTACTGATGCACCACACAGCATCAGACAGTAGTAACGAACTGAAAACATTAAGTCTAATAATTCCATAGTGTGATATAATCTCGTGTAATAGAACACAGGACTTGATACTTGAGGCTAGATAGACACGAGGGAGGATCCAGTACAGTAACAATTAACATTAATCTGTGTACACACTACAAAGGACTTGTGCAATTTTTTTAAGGAACGATAGGAACGGACATTGTGTAGAGGGCAACCGGTCCATGATTAACTGTTAATACCACCGGTGTCTATTTCGGATGTTCATGAAATGGGATTACCAGAGGTCTACAGAGGCAAATCAGTATCCGGCAAGATGGTTTCGGCGCTGGGTGAGAAGTACATGTTCTGACGTAACGTGCTGTGGTCTATCCTTGCTGGGATCAGCTGACTGGGTTGTTGTCTGAGAGTCCGATTCTACACACTTTATAGAACACGTCACACATTTTCTTCACATACACGTCTCAGATACGTTACACTTTTCTTTTAATAAATTAATCTTTATTAATTTTTAGAAGCAAGAGTTGTTGAGTATGTTGCGTTGGGGAAGTATGAGAAGGGGGCATAGTACGACAGTGAGAGAGTGATAGGAAAAGGTGTCCATAGGCTGATGGAGTGTGTTGGACGGAAGCTGGTGGATTCTCCAGAATATTGAGAGGGAAAAAAATATTATAATGTGGGTGTCGACTCTCTTCACTCCAGGGACGACACTGTAAAGGAGGACACGACAAGAAGGATGATGACACGTGATTTCTTTTAACCGTTGGCTGGCTCTGAACTCAAGTGTAGTCCATGCACGTGCAACAACTTCTAGTGCACTGGACTGATTTTCACGCGTGGATTAGCTTTTCCTATTACCAGTGTCCCTCGTCATCAAGAGAACCCACTCAGACTTCTGAAATACTTGTTATTTATACCGCCAGTCAAGGATGGGAAGTTAAGAGTTTGAACCTACTACCTCGGCATCAGCACACATAAAGTTTATTAGCGAGCGCTCTTATCCATTCTACCACGCAACACCCCCCCTCCCCTCCCCCCTCCCCCCCC
Source organism: Cepaea hortensis (assembly GCA_963921405.1). NCBI lineage: Eukaryota > Metazoa > Mollusca > Gastropoda > Stylommatophora > Helicidae > Cepaea > Cepaea hortensis. The sequence goes on along the minus strand of OY992884.1, from coordinate 83,240,719 downwards.
CCCCAGACAAATGATATTAAAGTAATAAAGGACGTGAACTAGAAGTCAGAATGTACAGATAACCAAGTGACAGATAACTAAATTATTCTTGCTGATATAGCAACATGTGAGAAATTGTTGACTAAAGTAGCTAACTCAACTCAAATGATTGATAAGAAAGTACCATTTTCAAGCCTCAGACCATGTAAAAGATAGAATTCGAAAACATGTACAATAACAACTGAAGGACATAGCGCCCAACGAGTTTCCAAAGTTACCTAGTCAGGTCAAAGAATAAAGGAAGATACACTGACACAGTTAATGGAAACATATACAACACTGAAGGGAACAGCAAACGACACTGAAGGGAACAGCAAACGACAAACACCTGTCAGTGGAGACATACGCAACAGTGAAGGGAACAACGGAATGAAGACAACAATCAGCATATATATATATATATATACAACATTGTGTCGGAAACACTATCTTTGGTCGTGGAAAAGTCCAGGAATCAATGTCCATAATCAAATTGATTACATACAATCTATTTGGAAACAGTGTTACCGTCAGTAAAAACAAGACCAGGGGCAGATTGCAAAATTGACCATGCACCAGTAACTGGAAAACTAAGAGTAAAAAGTATTTTTTTTTTTTTTTTGCGTATCCCTTACGGGACGTTGCAGTCAACACCAGCATTTTCAGCTGCTGTTGATGTACTAGGCAAGTGTTACGTTCAGTAGTTTGCCATTGCTTTCTGAACGACCGGCCTTTTCGAAATATTTCCTTATACCTTTTTCGAAAAAACCAGCACCGCAATGTTTCGAACCCGGGTATACGGACTCACAAACCGCGTTCGCAAGCCCTTCAGCCACAGAGACCGGCTAAAAAGTATAGAAATAAAAATAAAGGAGACGCGAAACAATATCAATCTAGGTTTGACAATAATTGAATCACATTAGGAAACGATGATAAATACGTCGCTACTGCACACAATGTGCATAATGTTAAAGGAAAAAATTAGCAACATAGAATAGCAATGACACGCTAAATAAAGTCAATTTAACAGACATCAAAGGAAGTAATATCAGAAATAAAAAGAAGAAATGGATGACAGAGGAAAATCTACAACTGCTGGACACTTTTAAAACAGTAAATAAAATTCAGATTTAATTTTAAAAAATAAAAAAAAGAATGCATAGAGAAATAATACGAAAATGTAAAGCAGTGAAAAAAGTCTCGCTAAATAGTTTAGTTGCATATCCTTTATAGGACGTTTGCAGTTAACACCAGCATTTTTTTTTTTTTTTTTTGCTTGCAGTAGTTCAGTAGTTTGCTTTTCTGAACGACGGGCACCCATACCATTTCTTTAAAAAAAAAAATTTAAAAAAAGACCTGCGCAACGCCGTCTGCTGCCAAATCACGCGCATCTGTGTTTCGAACGCGAGTATGTGGGATCACGAACCGCGTCCGTAACGCCTTCGCCACGGAGTCCGGCACGCTAAATAGTACTGCAAGAATATTGGAGTACAACGAGAAGACACAAAATCTGTGTGCACAAAATGCAGAAATTAATGGGCATTAGAAAGCATTATCATAAGGCAGAGTTTTACAAATTAGGGAATATTATCTATACTTTATCTTTGCCAACCGAAGTGAGGAGAAATTAGTTCTCAAGAGCTATACTGAGCCAATCTTGATGTACAGAAGCGAATCATTGGTAATTAGCAGACAAGTGAGGAATTGACAATTACAGACAAATGAGGGATTATAGGGAAGCTCCGATGCTGTGGTTTTTTAGAAGAATGTTGAGAACACTGCGGACGGATTGACATCGGAATGAATATATCTTGAAAGAAGTTAACTCATAAAGAGAACTTGTTACTCGTATAAAAAAGACAGTCCACAGTCTATGGGCATGACAGATAAAGCTGGAGCATGTCGTCACAACGGGAAAGTTGGAGGGGAGGTGAGGCGGGGAGAGACCACGAGACAAGATGCTGGACAGTTTGACATCATGGTCTGGAGGAACATCGGTATAAGAAATGATTGGCAGCACACGAGACAGAAGGATGTGGAATATATGATTACCGACACCACCCGGAATGGACTTTTGGAAGAGACACACATACATTATATATATAACACAGACAGGAACACTGATCCACGACTCTGGTGATCGAGTGAAATGGCGAATCATGACCGCCCACGCTTTCTGGCATGGCACATGATTGATATATATATATATATATATATATATATATATATATATATATATATATATATATATATATATATATATATATATATATATATATATATATATATTGTTGTTTGTCCATCAAGAATGCTGATGACCATTCATTTCATCCAGTGGGGTTGAAGTGGGTTCTAATATGGCTCGAAATGTTCTTTGACAATGTGGGCAAAGAATGCTTGACGTTTCTGGAGGAGGATTTCCTGCAGTGGTTTTTCTGTCCTGCCTTTTCTTCACAGCTCTTGCAGTCCTGGTTGCCTCACATATGACTGCACCCATGTGTAATGATGCACGCCACGAATTTCGGTCTCTGGCTGCAGCCTCTCAGGTGTCATGATGAATTCCAAAAGCATTCAGTGAGATATATATATATATATATATATATATATATATATATATATATATATATATATATATATATATATATATATATATATATATAGCCATATATATAAATAGCCATGCCAGGTGGCGCCGTCATTCATCTCTCTACAAATCTCGGTCCTAGACACTCTAGAGCACTCTAGACTGTAGACCAAGCCTGTTGAGGATATCCCTCCTTGCCATCGTCTCAGTCCACCAAGCCTCACTTGTCTCTGTCTGATTCGGCCTCTTCTCCCATTGATCCACCCCCCCCCCCCCACTCCCCCCCTTTCCCCGTACAATGACTTCATCTGTGGGCGAAATCTAAATGTCACAAGAAGACGTGCTTGACATGCTCACACGTTGTTCAGACACAGGTGATCGCGTTCTCTTTAGGCACCTTTTCCTTGAAAGATTCCGAGGAAAGGCCAGACGGACACACAATCGAACTACTACTGGTACCATTAGTATTGGGACTCGAAGAGGATGTCGAAGATTAAGACAGAGCACGTCTGGCAATTGCTTGAGTGATGTGATGTTGTTTCTTGAGTCACCTCAACTCACTGAAAGTTTTATAAAAGTCGCTTAAAAGTGGCCGAGGTCGACTTCATTGCACCGGGTTTTATCCCATATGGCTCGGTCTCTTTCCGCAGCGCGGAAAACGTCGCACCAAGCACGAACTCCGTAGGTCTAGCATCGACCTACAGGAGTCTCCGAAAATTTTAACTCGTAAACCGAAAGACGCGGCCCGGAATCGGACCCACAACCTTCGGAGCCCGAGTCAAACGGCTTGACCACTTCGCCAGATGCGTATCCCGCAACCTAATTTATATTATTTTACAGACGATGTAACATGGTAGATTATTGACAGACCAGTGGACGCCTAGCTGATCACTTTAGGAAACACTTTAGGCTATATTATGCAACAGTCCTACAAACTCGTCTCTAACCGTTTTAATTCTTCAGATGACAATGGAGTCAACAATGTATGGGTCACAGCGTTAAAGCTATGTTACTCTAAAAGCTTACTTTGATTTAAAATCTAGAGCCAGTTAATAAACTCTTTGGGGTGCACCCATCCAGCTGGAATCAATACTGCTAAAGGTGCCATTGTATAACTCTGCTGACTCCCCTCTATGTATCCATGTCTAACTGTTTAACACCTTCAGCTTCACATTTTCATATTTGACACATTTCTCATCGTCATCTGAACTTCTGCGCAGCCTCCCTAGAAACGAAGCAATGTGTAATGGCCTAATAACGTTTAACGCCAAGATTTTTTTTGGTTTACGTTTTACTTTTCAGCAACATTTCCAATTGTCATGTTTTTCTGTTGATGTGTTTGTGTTGTTTTTTACGACAATCACTAAGATCGAAATGTTGATGCCTTGTGTTGTGGTGTAACTTATTTCTATCTTATTTTTGCGTTGTTATTATTATCATTATTATTTTTACTCTGTACATTGGTACTATTATTGCTTGTTGCCAATCATCTGAAAAGTCCCAACAGGCAATAATAGTACCAATATGGAAAAAGAAAGGCAATATGAAAGAGTGTGAAAGGTATATTACTCCTGAGCCATATAGGGAAAATGTACGCAAAACTATTAGAACAAAGAGCTAGACCCATAGTTGAACAACAATTAAGCAAAGTACAATTCGGTTTTCGGAAAGGGAAAAGTTGCACTAATGCACTATTTATACTTAGACAAATATGTGGAAAAAAAACTATCGAATATAGTGACCAGCAGAATATTGTGTTTGTAGATCAGGAAAAGGCTTTCGATAGAGTAGACAGATACAAATTATGGACCATCCTCGAAGACTATGGGATACAAGGGCAATTGCTAGAAAACATCATAGCCATGTACCACTCGAGCCGAAGTGCAGTAAGAACACAAGAAGGAATATCAGATATGTTCACAGTCAATACAGGGGTGAGACAGGGATGTGTGCTCTCTCCTCTGCTGTTTAATGTCTACATGGACAGAATATCCAAAGAAGCAAGTCTTGACAGAACAGATTCTGAAAATTTAGAACTCTTTACTCCAGATGAAACAACTGATCCACAGGAAATAAATGAACTTCTTTTTGCAAACGATCAGTGCCTGTTTTACAGCGGTGAGGGCAGACTACATCATATTAATAATCTTAGTTCAACCTGCAGCAGATACAAAATGAGTATAAACACAGCCAAAACCGAAGTAATGCAAGTTAGCAGATCGCTGGGTCCATTAAAGATACATATAAATAGCACAACTCTGAAACAAGTTAAAGAATTCAAATATCTTGGAAGTATGATCACAGAAGATGGCAGATTGGACAGAGAAATCGAAATCAGATGTCAAAAAGCTAGAGCAAAGTCAACACCTGCGAGACAATCCGAGACAGTAAGAAATGCTGTTATCAGAAAGGCTGTTGGATCAACACCTTGTGCCACATGTATTGACAGACAGAAGATCAAGTAGTTTGGCCATGTCGTTAGAATGCAACACCAACAAATACCATCACTGGCCTTACATCTAAGCTCATCTGCGACAAGAACAAGAGGACATCCAGGAAGAAAATGGATTGACGACATCAAAGACATTGTACAACCACACGGAATGACACTATCCAGTGCCGCCCACCGGGTGCTGGAAATCAAATTATTCCTCCCCACGACGCTTGACGGTGTTTTCATGTTGTATTTTTATATCCTGCTGCAGGCGTTTCTTCTCTTATCGATTATCTCTTATAGCCCAAGGTATTCGAAACATTCGTCTCAGAAAACCGCATCTCCGTTGCTTCCAATTTCTTCTTAACTTGTTCTTCTACGCGCAATGCTTCACTGCCATTCATTAGAACATGTTCAATCTGAGCACCTATGGACATGTCCGGAGTGCAATGAAGATACCCCAACTGATAACTGATAACTGATAACTGATGCTCAATGTAACATTTCAGCACTGTCTTTCGACATTCAGTGATATTACAAAAAAAGATACTTTTCATTGTATGCCTGTAACATTTAAGTTCAAAGGCCGCAGTTTCTTCTTTAATGATTGCAATATGGTCTATGACTCAAATGGTACGTTGCACGTTCTCTGAAGGTTTATTTTACTTTGTGCGCTGAAGGTGTGTGATTGATTCTTAATGCTGTTTAATCCTCTGTAGTTCTATGGCCAGTCTCCTTCTGATTTCTTTTCAACAGTTCCCAATGTTTTTAATTATGCAGTCATTGCATTCAGAATTTACGACATTCTTCATTGTCGATTGTAGTTTCTGGTTGCATGTAGTTTAGTTTGAGGCAATTTTGGTCAGTTCAGAAAAGATTATGATCTTCATTGTACCTTCAGACAGCCTGGACTAGTTGTTCTAATCCCTTAGAACTGTTTGTGAGGATGCCCGTATTTATCTGCATTTCTGAGTTCTAGAAATGGGTGTTTGTGTGTAGTGGGGTGTAATTCTATCTGCACAGAGTTTACTAAACGGTACCAGAGAACGAAGTCTGAGGATAGGCACAGGATCACCTACATCAAACTGCTCAGCACTTGACGTTGATTCAGTATAATCTGTTTATTTAGTTTCAGGCAGACAAATGACAAGTGTTATTGGCAGAACTGTTGCCCTACCTAAACGACCAGCAGACAAAAGAAGTTACAATGAATGTGTGTGTGTGTGGGGGGGGGGGGGCAGAAAATGACAAGTACACCTACACTAAACCAGTATCAGCTATAGATAACGTCTCCATTGCCTTATATGTCGAGCGCAAGAGTACAGTCTAGAACATTCTAACCAGTGACGTCAAGTCGACTGAAAAACGTGGAATTGCTGATTTAGCATGACAAAGAATAAACTGACGAGATATGTTGTCCAAAACCTCATTGACCGGAATAATAAAATGTTTTATACGCTAGTCACATGCAAAGTAGTTGTGTATAATGGTCTCAATAGTTCACTCTTTGAAACTACGAACACACCCACGGATTTCTGAATGTTCATTCATGCGTTATTCAAAGTCACTGGATATCAATGTTTGCTTTGGTGCTTCAACCTTGCCAGTCTTGTTCAGAAATAAGAGAATATAGTTTCTGAATAACTGTGCTCTTTATTTAAGTGTTAGGTTAAGTGTATAGCAAGCAAGCGATTCAAAGCAGTTAAATACTTGCTTTAATTTGTATATGTTCTCATAGGTATACTGAAAATATATACTTTGTTGTGATTAGTATGTTGCATTATTTTGGGTAACAAAAGTCAAGTGTCACCCAGAACCCAACAAGTGTAGATCGGCAGACCATGCTGGTCAGAGCAAAACATACAGAAGGTGAATATTTGACATATAATTCATATGTTTGCGTCACAAGCTCCTAGACGAAGCTGGCCACCGTGAAGAAGATAGCTAATCTCCGGCAACTAAATATCACTAGCTAGAACCACGTCATTCAGGTTCAAGAGAAACCTTAACAGACAGATTGAGCTTGTATTAAACAACCTTAGGGGCTCGCTAACCCGAAGAAGAACAATGTATCACACTGCCCCTAGTGCACACCAACTGAAGCTTATAATGAGTGTGCCCATCAATGTATCACACTACTCTCAATGCGCACAAACTGAAGCTTATAATGAGTGTTCCCATCAATGTATCACACTGCTCCCAATGCACACAAACTGAAGGTTATAATGAGTTCAGTTCGGTTATCTGTTATCAGTTGGGGTATCGTCATTGTACTCCGGACAGGTCCATAGGTGCTCAGGTGCCCCCCCCCCCCCAGCATATGCATCAGCATCCGGTGGCTAATAGTGCCAGTTCTGTGTTGGTTGGCGAGGCCCCTCGTTTTCCCGATGTACCTCTCGTGTCTGGCTGTGCCAATTCTTACTCCCAAGTCTCTCTTCCTGGACAACGATGTGGATTAACTGACGTCAAAGTCCTCTGTTCTCGACATCTCTTTAAGGATGTTAATAACATCGGCGCGATCCATGAGCTGGCCATCTGCAGGGGATGCAGAGCCAGCCAGTTTATCAGCTCGTTAATTTCCCTCGACTCCCGCGCGTCCCGGGACGAAAATGAAGGGACCTTACGGACAACAGACTTCCGCAGAGAATCGGTCCACTGTCTACGCACAGATCTTGCATCGACCTTCCGAATCATGCTCATTGAACAACTTGGTACATAATTTTGTGATTCTAACCATATGAAAGCCTGTGTTACTGCCATCACTTCCATCGTCATGCTGCTCTTGGTCATAGAGTGGGCACCACTGGATTCTTGAACGGTTCGGCCCGCTGAACGGGCTGTAAATGCCCACGCACTTCTCTGCTGCTTTACAACGGATCCATCTGTATAAATGAGCACTTCGGGGCTATCTGAGTGTTCATAGATGAGCGCGTTAACCTCAGCATTGACAGCGGCAGGGTTCTGTTCTCTGCACCGTCTGTCAAGTGTGATAATGCAGGAGAAGGTGCACTTAAAAGCTGGAGGCACAGGCACCCATTCCTTGCCGGGGTTGATACTGGTAGGACTGCAGATCTTCCGCCCGACCCATCCATGATTTGCCCTCTTTAGCCTGTCGCCCTGTTCTCTGAATATGTTAGTTAGTTAGTTAGTTAGTTAGTCGAGGTTCCAACTTCTCTGAATATATCTTCATGCAGAAGGTGCTGCTCATCTGCACTTATTTTTAAGTATGCACGAGCTCTCCAGATCTTGATCCTGTGGTTCATGGTCGGGAAGTCAAGGGGGTATCTCATTGCTACACAGCTGGTGTCTCTCGTGCAGCCCAAAATGATGCGCATGGCTTCGTTTTGTACTTTTTCAAGTCTTCCTATCTGTGTAGGGCTGACAGCGAGGATGGCCAGGGCATACTCGATTGGTTAAAGTACCAGTCCTTGGAATAGAAGTATTAACAGTCTTTGCTCAATATTAGCAGTTGCAATGACTCTCATTGCTGACAAACCATTTCGAGCTTTCGTTATGACATAATCAGCATGATCTCTGAAAGACAGGCTACGATCAAACCTCACGCCAAGATATGTCATCGACTGGGTTCTACTAAAAATACTCCCATCCATCCTCACTGCCGGCAGGTCTGTGTTCACAATGTGGTTGTTTATGGAGAACCATGTAACCGATGCCTTTGCAGGGTTGACAAGGGCACATGCATCAGTACACTATGAGAAAATTCGATCTAGTTTTCCCTGCATACCATTGGCAACCGCCTATCTATCTCGACCCTGTCGATATACAAGAATGTCGTCAGCAAATGATAAAGCAAATGATAGAGTCCTACCCCTCCCGTCCAACTGTTGTTCAGTGATCGGCACCGTATACACGTTGAATAGTACAGGTGACAATGGTGAACCCTGAGGCAATCCAGGACATATCGTTATCGGCTCAGAAGACCAACTCCCACATCTTAGCACCACTTTCCTCTGGAACAGAACTGCAGCTATCCATCATATAAGGTGACGTTACACTTTCAGTATGAGAAGGGTTAACATCAAGTGCTCGAAGGATACTTCTTGTATGCGTCCTCTAAGTCTATGGCAGCCGCACATGTTTCTTCTCTACTCTGAAACCCTTCATAAACGTCCTGAGCAAAGACCGTCGCATTCAGCCATGACTCTTTGTTGCGTCTGTATCCTTCAAGTGTGGGCGGGACGCAGCTGAGTTGTTCCAAATCACGAGCAAGTCTGTGTGCTACAATTTTCTCCAGTAGCTTGCCAACAGTGTTCTGCATCGTTATGATTCTGTAGCCGCATGACTTGGAATGGTCTTTGTTAGGTTTTTACAGTGGTAACAAGTAGCTGTGTAGCTATTCCTCTTTGACCAGGCCCCTTTGGATACTGGTGTTAAATTATCTGTCCAGTTCTTCCATGTCATCACCTGACAACGTCTGTAAGTCCCCATATCGGACGCCGTCTGGGCCTGGTGCAATGTTGGGTGATTTCTTGAGCATTGCGCGTAATGCCTCAGCAGGGATTACATATTCTTCGCCCATCCCGGCCTCCTCGCACAACTGAGAGAGTGTCGTTGTGGTCCTCTGTCTGGCGGGCTCGTCTTTCTGATCAGTTTGCTCTATGTAGCGTGCAAGGAGGGCCTTCCCTTTATGCGCGTCAGACTTTTTCCATGTGAGTTATGTGCCTTGAAAGTCTGGAATACCCCTCCGTTGTGCAGCACCGTTCATGCTCTTATGGAGGCGCAAGAATGTCGTGAGAGACCGCTCGGAGCATACCTTCACGCAGAAGTCATCCCATTTCTCGGCCTTGGCCTGTTTGGCGCAGGATTTGAATAAGGTCGTCGTCCTATGGACCTCACCCTGTGGCATGTTAACCTTACAGGCTTTTGGCCAGTCTTTGACAGCCTGCCTCTTTCCCAGCCATGCGCTCTCGACCTCCCGTTCCGCCATAGTGGTTGCAACCATCTTTCTTGTCTCCTGCGGGAGGAAGTTAGTTTTCTTCTTCTGATCTTGCTTAAGGCGCCTTGAACAATGTTGTCATACGGGAAGGCATTTGACTTGTTTTCTTGACTTCTGGTCCTGTCTTTCTCGATCAAGATGACGCAAGGGTGGTGATCACTGTCGTGGTATCCCAGTGTGCCCCACCGGCACCTTGGTGTGATGGTGGGCGACACCAGGGCCAAGTCAATGGCACTGTCAAAATCACCTGGTGGCCATTCTAGTGACTTTCCCATCATTCAGACAGACTAGGGCAGCAGATACCAGGGCATCCTTCAGATCTTCTCCTTGTCTATTGGTGATGTTATTCCCCCATTGACTGCTCTGGCATTGAAGTCCCCGCAGTAGATGATATGCCTTTCCTCCATTGAGAACAATCTCTGCCACTGTCGAACGTCGACCTTCCCGTTACACGCAGAAACGTTTACGATTACAAGCTGCACTGGCATCATTATTCTTATTGCCTGCACTTGCAGGGTATCACTGTTCCAGGCGGACATATCGACCTCAGACGCCAGTATGTTGTCGCGGACCAGAATGGCCTGCCGAGGTGTCGCCTATTACAGGTGAGGGCAGTCTGTGAGGGTGGGGGATGTGCAGGAGGGGGATGGGTTGCTTGTTGGGGTATGTATGTGTCCCTGGGTGTGTGTGTGTGGGTGGGGTGATGTATGGGTAGATGGAATATGGGCCTCATAACATGGTAATTTGTCTTGATTATGTTTACAACATTCATTTCACAATGTTTATCTTTCTTCCTATGTAAATGTATAATGCTCTTGATGAACGAAAGACGAGTGATTGGAAGGGCCGAATGTAAGACGGGCCTGCGTGCCCAATTTGTTACCCTTTGAAAATAAAGTTGATTTGATTTGATTTGATTTAATTTCTATCTATCTATCTATCTATCCATCTATCTATCTATCTATCTATCTATCTATCTATCTATCTATCTATCTATCTATCTATCTATCTATCTATCTATCTATCTATCTATCTAATCTATCTATATGTCTATCTGTCTGTCTGTCTGTCTGTCTGTCTGTCCGTCCGTCCGTCCATCTATCTATCTAACTACTGTCTGCTCATACCGTAATACTTCACTGTCTGCTTACATCGTACATACTTCACTGTCTGCTCACAGTGTACATACTTCACTGTCTGCTCACATCGTACATACTTCACTGTCTGCTCATATCGGACATACATTAAGTCACGTAAATATATGAATCCGTGGTGGTATAGTGCCCATGCCAACACAATGGTCCAGTCACAACCCTCATTGATGACTGGTCTGTGTTCTAGCCAGTACGGCTCCGGGGTCGACCCAGTCTCATGAAATGGGTACCAAACAATGCCCATGATGCTCTAGGAATTGTCAGGAATAGACAGGTGGTGAGGAAGAGAGCCGGTCACCCACACCTCATTATGCTGTCTCGTGTATATGAACTCACAAGACTTGACTCATCTATGACAGTACTTGCCAAGGCATTCCCTGACTTGATACCTGTCTGGTGTATATGAACCCACAAGACTTGACTCATCTATGACAGTACTTGCCAAGGCATTCCCCTGACTTGATACCTATACATGTCTCTCGCATGTGTGTATGTTGACATCATAGTGACTCTCAGCTGTAAATAACTGTGTGTACAGTTTCCGATGTAATACATCGTAAGTAAATGTATGCCATCACACAATCACATCAACCACGCTCGTGTGTACGGGACAATCATCTATCTCCGCCAGCTGACACTTGCAACTCTACATCAACCTGATTCCACATCCCAGATAAACCATCAACAAAAACTCTAGCGCAGCTGACAGACCTTGAGCTGCCATCAAAGGCACCCTCTACACCCATCCTGGCATGTCCAATTTCTTCTATTCATCACGTCTTTGAAATACATCTGGCTGGGGAATATAGCAATCTGTTGATCTTTGAGGTGTACTAGTAGCGCGGCAGAATAACAAATTAGGAGATACCCAAGATGTGCCTTACGTTAGCCAATTCAACTAAGCTATTGTATATTATCTGATCGTTCTTTTTTTTTTTCCCTTTGAGTTTTGTTATGGAATAGCTGATGTTCTGTGTAATAATATAGCATCATAAGTGTTGGCATTCAAAAATGAGAAATGTGATCCTCCTTTAGTTTTTGTTCCTCAAGAGCGTCATCATTAGTTTATTGTATACAGCATGTGCTGTGTTACGTCTGTCTTGCCAGGCACATTGCCTTTTGATGACCTGTCATCTAACATTATTTCTTACACAGTCATGATAAATTACGTATGTGGTAAATTTCAGTAAATGTTTTACCATGCATATCCTTATGTTAATTAGGAAGAACTAAACGATAGCTGAGACGTGGTTTCTGAGACGAATGTTGCCAATAGCTTGGACTGTCAGAGTAAAACTAACAACGACTGCATGGAAGAAGCTAATGATAATACAAAAGTATTGGCAACTACAAGACAGAGGTGACAAACGTTGTTCTTTGGTCACATAATGAGAAGAGACACTGGAGAACATAGTGACGACAGGAAAGATCAACATATCAGAAGCAGACCTTGAGATATAATGCCGAATGCTCTAAGATGGTGCCCTAGAGGAATAGCATCAATAGAAAATATATATATCACCAGGGACCAAGATCTTAGACACGCTTGATCGGCAATGCCATTTGGCAATGTAGATGATGATGTGGTTCATGTTGCCGATTACAACTTATGCACCATTTTGTCAGCCCAATGCATACATTATTTTCTGGCACTTTACTTATCATCTTATCTATTCCCCTATTTATCCTGTTATCTGCCCCTCTGTATATCCTGTTATTATAACTAACTAAACGTCCTGTTGTCTGCCCCTCTGCATATCCTGTTATTATAACTAACTAAACTTCCTGTTATCTGTTAGCGTACTTATTATGTTGTCTCCCCCTTACATATCTAGTTATCTGTTCACCTACACATCTAGTTGTCTACCCCTTACATATTTAGTTGTATGCCCCTTACTTATCTAGTTATCTGTTTCCCTACATACCTAGTAGTCTGTCCCTTACATATCTAGTTGTCTGCCCCTTACATATCTTGTTGTCCGTTCCCCTACATATCAATTGGTCTGTTCCCCTACATACCTAGTTGTCTGTTCTCCTTTATAACTAGTTGTCTGTTAACCTACATATTTAGTTGTATGTTCCCCTATATATCTATTTGTCGGTTCCCCCACATATATAATCGTCTGTTACCCTACATATCTAGTTTTATGTTCCCCTACATATCTAGTTGTCTCTTCCCCTACATATCTAGTTGTCTCTTCTCCTACATGTCTACATGGTATGCTGCACGTTTTCTAAAGGTTTACTTTACTTTGTGCGCTGAAGGTGTGTGATTGATTCTTAATGCTGTTTAATCTTCTGTAGTTCTATGACCAGTCTCCTTCTGATTTCTGTTCAACAGTTCCAATGTTTTTTTAATTATGCAGTCATTGCATTCAGAATTTACGACATTCTTCATTGTCAATTGTAGTTTCTGGTTGCATGTAGTTTAGTTTGAGGCCATTTTGGTCAGTTCAGAAAAAATTGTGATCTTCATTGTACCTTCAGACAGCCTGGACTAGTTGTTCTAATCCCTTAGAACTGTTTATGAGGATGCCCGTATTAATCTGCATTTCTGAGTTCTAGAAATGGGTGTTTGTGTGTAGTGGGGTGTAATTCTATCTGCACAGAGTTTACTAAACGGTACCAGAGAACGAAGTCTGAGGATAGGCACAAGATCACCTACAATCCTACATCAAACTGCTCAGCACTTGACGTTGATTCGGTATAATCTGTTTATTTAGTTTCAGGCAGACAAATGACAAATGTTATTGACAGAACTGTTGCCCTACCTAAACGACCAGCAGACAAAAGAAGTGACAATGAATGTGTGTGTGTGTGGGGGGGGGGGGGGGCAGAAAATGACAAGTACACCTACACTAAACCAGTATCAGCTATAGATAACGTCTCCATTGCCTTATATGTCGAGCGCAAGAGTACAGTCTAGAACATTCTAACCAGTGACGTCAGGTCGACTGAAAAACGTGGAATTGCTGATTTAGCATGACAAAGAATAAACTGACGAGATATGTTGTCCAAAACCTCATTGACCGGAATAACAAATTAGGAGATACCCAAGATGTGCCTTACGTTAGCCAATTCAACTAAGCTATTGTATATTATCTGATCGTTATTTATTTTTTTTTCCTTTGAGTTTTGTTATGGAATAGCTGATGTTCTGTGTAATAATATAGCATCATAAGTGTTGGCATTCAAAAATGAGAAATGTGATCCTCCTTTAGTTTTTGTTCCTCAAGAGCGTCATCATTAGTTTATTGTATACAGCATGTGCTGTGTTACGTCTGTCTTGCCAGGCACATTGCCTTTTGATGACCTGTCATCTAACATTATTTCTTACACAGTCATGATAAATTACGTATGTGGTAAATTTCAGTAAATGTTTTACCATGCATATCCTTATGTTAATTAGGAAGAACTAAACGATAGCTGAGACGTGGTTTCTGAGACGAATGTTGCCAATAGCTTGGACTGTCAGAGTAAAACTAACAACGACTGCATGGAAGAAGCTAATGATAATACAAAAGTATTGGCAACTACAAGACAGAGGTGACAAACGTTGTTCTTTGGTCACATAATGAGAAGAGACACTGGAGAACATAGTGACGACAGGAAAGATCAACATATCAGAAGCAGACCTTGAGATATAATGCCGAATGCTCTAAGATGGTGCCCTAGAGGAATAGCATCAATAGAAAATATCTATATCACCAGGGACCAAGATCTTAGACACGCTTGATCGGCAATGCCATTTGGCAACGTAGATGATGATGATGTGGTTCATGTTGCCGATTACAACTTATGCACCATTTTGTCAGCCCAATGCATACATTATTTTCTGACACTTTACTTATCATCTTATCTATTCCCCTATTTATCCTGTTATCTGCCCCTCTGTATATCCTGTTATTATAACTAACTAAACGTCCTGTTGTCTGCCCCTCTGCATATCCTGTTATTATAACTAACTAAACGTCCTGTTATCTGCCCCTCTGCATATCCTGTTATTATAACTAACTAAACGTCCTGTTATCTGCCCCTCTGCATATCCTGTTATTATAACTAACTAAACGTCCTGTTGTCTGCCCCTCTGCATATCCTGTTATTATAACTAACTAAACGTCCTGTTATCTGCCCCTCTGCATATCCTGTTATTATAACTAACTAAACGTCCTGTTGTCTGCCCCTCTGCATATCCTGTTATTATAACTAACTAAACGTCCTGTTATCTGCCCCTCTGCATATCCTGTTATTATAACTAACTAAACTTCCTGTTATCTGTTAGCGTACTTATTATGTTGTCTCCCCCTTACATATCTAGTTATCTGTTCACCTACACATCTAGTTGTCTACCCCTTACATATTTAGTTGTCTGCCCCTTACTTATCTAGTTATCTGTTCCCCTACATATCTAGTTGTCTGCCCCTTACATATCTTGTTGTCTGCCCCTTACATATCTTGTTGTCCGTTCCCCTACATATCAATTGGTCTGTTCCCTTACATAGCTAGTTGTCTGTTCTCCTTTATAACTAGTTGTCTGTTAACCTACATATTTAGTTGTATGTTCCCCTATATATATATTTGTCGGTTCCCCCACATATATAATCGTCTGTTACCCTACATATCTAGTTGTCTATTCCCCTACATGTCTAGTTGTCTCTTCCCCTACATGTCTAGTTGTCTCTTCTCCTACATGTCTAGTTGTCTCTTCCCCTACATGTCTAGTTGTCTCTTCTCCTACATGTCTAGTTGTCTATTCCCCTACATGTCTAGTTGTCTCTTCTCCTACATGTCTAGTTGTCTCTTCTCCTACATGTCTAGTTGTCTCTTCTCCTACATGTCTAGTTGTCTATTCCCCTACATGTCTAGTTGTCTCTTCTCCTACATGTCTAGTTGTCTATTCCCCTACATGTCTAGTTGTCTCTTCTCCTACATGTCTAGTTGTCTATTCCCCTACATGTCTAGTTGTCTCTTCTCCTACATGTCTAGTTGTCTCTTCTCCTACATGTCTAGTTGTCTCTTCCCCTACATGTCTAGTTGTCTCTTCTCCTACATGTCTAGTTGTCTCTTCTCCTACATGTCTAGTTGTCTCTTCCCCTACATGTCTAGTTGTCTCTTCTCCTACATGTCTAGTTGTCTATTCCCCTACATGTCTAGTTATATGTTCCCCTACATATCTAGTTGTCTATTCCCCTACATATCTAGTTGTCTCTTCCCCTACATGTCTAGTTGTCTCTTCCCCTACATAGCTAGTTATCTCTTCCCCTACATGTCTAGTTGTCTCTTCTCCTACATGTCTAGTTGTCTATTCTCCTACATGTCTAGTTGTCTCTTCTCCTACATGTCTAGTTGTCTCTTCCCCTACATGTCTAGTTGTCTCTTCTCCTACATGTCTAGTTGTCTATTCCCCTACATGTCTAGTTATATGTTCCCCTACATATCTAGTTGTCTATTCCCCTACATATCTAGTTGTCTATTCCCCTACATGTCTAGTTGTCTCTTCTCCTACATGTCTAGTTGTCTATTCCCCTACATGTCTAGTTGTCTCTTCTCCTACATGTCTAGTTGTCTATTCCCCTACATGTCTAGTTATATGTTCCCCTACATATCTAGTTGTCTATTCCCCTACATGTCTAGTTGTCTATTCCCCTACATGTCTAGTTGTCTCTTCTCCTACATGTCTAGTTGTCTATTCCCCTACATGTCTAGTTATATGTTCCCCTACATATCTAGTTGTCTATTCCCCTACATATCTAGTTGTCTCTTCCCCTACATGTCTAGTTGTCTCTTCCCCTACATAGCTAGTTATCTCTTCCCCTACATGTCTAGTTGTCTCTTCTCCTACATGTCTAGTTGTCTATTCTCCTACATGTCTAGTTGTCTCTTCTCCTACATGTCTAGTTGTCTCTTCCCCTACATGTCTAGTTGTCTCTTCTCCTACATGTCTAGTTGTCTATTCCCCTACATGTCTAGTTATATGTTCCCCTACATATCTAGTTGTCTATTCCCCTACATATCTAGTTGTCTATTCCCCTACATGTCTAGTTGTCTCTTCCCCTACATGTCTAGTTGTCTATTCCCCTACATGTCTAGTTGTCTCTTCTCCTACATGTCTAGTTGTCTATTCCCCTACATGTCTAGTTATATGTTCCCCTACATATCTAGTTGTCTATTCCCCTACATGTCTAGTTGTCTATTCCCCTACATGTCTAGTTGTCTCTTCTCCTACATGTCTAGTTGTCTATTCCCCTACATGTCTAGTTATATGTTCCCCTACATATCTAGTTGTCTCTTCTCCTACATGTCTAGTTGTCTATTCCCCTACATGTCTAGTTGTCTCTTCTCCTACATGTCTAGTTGTCTATTCCCCTACATGTCTAGTTGTCTCTTCTCCTACATGTCTAGTTGTCTATTCCCCTACATGTCTAGTTATATGTTCCCCTACATATCTAGTTGTCTATTCCCCTACATATCTAGTTGTCTATTCCCCTACATATCTAGTTGTCTCTTCTCCTACATGTCTAGTTGTCTATTCCCCTACATGTCTAGTTGTCTATTTCCCTACATATCTAGTTGTCTATTCTCCTACATGTCTAGTTGTCTATTCCCCTACATGTCTAGTTGTGTCTTCTCCTACATGTCTAGTTATATGTTCCCCTACATATCTAGTTGTCTATTCCCCTACATGTCTAGTTGTCTCTTCTCCTACATGTCTAGTTATATGTTCCCCTACATATCTAGTTGTCTATTCCCCTACATGTCTAGTTGTCTCTTCTCCTACATGTCTAGTTATATGTTCCCCTACATATCTAGTTGTCTATTCCCCTACATATCTAGTTGTCTATTCCCCTACATATCTAGTTGTCTCTTCTCCTACATGTCTAGTTGTCTATTCCCCTACATGTCTAGTTGTCTATTCCCCTACATATCTAGTTGTCTATTCTCCTACATGTCTAGTTGTCTATTCCCCTACATGTCTAGTTGTCTCTTCTCCTACATGTCTAGTTATATGTTCCCCTACATATCTAGTTGTCTATTCCCCTACATGTCTAGTTGTCTATTCCCCTACATGTCTAGTTGTCTCTTCTCCTACATAGCTAGTTATCTCTTCCCCTACATAGCTAGTACACTGTTCTCCTACATATCTAATTGTCTACCACTTACATATCTTGTTGCCGGCTCTCCTAATATCTAGTTGTCGGTTTCCCTACATACCTAGTTGTCTCTTCTCCTACATGTCTAGTTGTCTCTTCCCCTACATGTCTAGTTGTCTCTTCTCCTACATATCTAGTTGTCTCTTCTCCTACATATCTAGTTGTCTATTCCCCTACATGTCTAGTTGTCTCTTCTCCTACATGTCTAGTTGTCTCTTCCCCTACATGTCTAGTTGTCTCTTCTCCTACATATCTAGTTGTCTCTTCTCCTACATATCTAGTTGTCTGCCCCTTACATACCTTGTTGTCTGTTCTTCTACTGTTTCCCTACATACCTAGTTGTCTGTTCTCAGTCTAGTTACTTATTATCTTGTGTAGAGCTGTATGTATACTTTTTATAAGTGTTTTTATTTTCTTAGAAGTTTGAAATCTCATTATAGACTTCTAACTTCGCTGTGGGTGTTAAGTCTTGGCCGTCGATTTTTTTTTTTTTTATGTATGTTTTTATGCACATCCTTGTGCTTGTGGGTGTTGATTTTCCCATATAGGATTCTCAGTATACTTTCCCACAAGGTTGCGTGCTATATAGCTACAATACTAGCACGTCCAGTGACACCCTACCAAGACTGTGTGCTATATAATTACTACTCTAGGACTTCCAGCTGTACCCGGCCAGATAGTTAATGCACTGGCGCGTCAAGTGGTAGCCTACCTGGTGAAGTCTATGTGCTATATAGTTACTGGACTAATAAATCCAGCAGTACTTAACCAATTCTGTGGGCTATATAATTACTGTACTAGCACGTCTATCGGTACCCGGCCAAGGCAGCGTGCTACAGGCCTGCAGTTATTTACTCTCTGGGTAGTTAATTTCCCTTGCAAGTTGTTCCGCTTTTCTTGCAGCCCATGCAGAAGACATGTACACTGTACATGTATGCACACTTCAGCATGTCACAAAAAAACCCACAACGTTCAAGTACTATATTACTTTCTTGCAACTGGATCTTTCGGAATGTTAACATTTATGAGTTGACGAAAACAACACCATCATAATGCCCTAAATACCTTCCCACGGGCGCTTCGCCTACGCATTTAGATAACATTGGAAATATCCTCCCCTCCTTGCATCCCCTGACACCCCTCTCAGGATTCCACCACCAAAATCTCCTGATCCCATAAACTATGTTCTGTTCTATTTAATTTAAGATATGGCTTGCTAAAATTGAAAACCTATTTACTTTTCAGCAACT